>CAUYSK010112861.1:0-13956 GCA_963575035.1 Avahi laniger | reverse complement strand
TCTGGGAATTATTCTTTATAGATTGAATAGTTAAAATTAGATGTCATATCTTTATGATAGGTAGACTGGTTTCAATCGGCACCATCCATCCACATGACCATGACAATGGTGATCTAGCACCTCTTGTATTATCCTGGATAGCACTGGAGCCCATTCTACTAAGTGAAGTATCACAAGAATGGAAAAACAAACATCACATGTAGTCACCATCAAATTAGTATTAACTGACCAACACTTACGTGCACATATAGTAGTAACATTCACTGGGTGTTGGGCAGGTGGGAGGGGGAGGAGGGGATGGGTATATTCACACCTAATGGGTGCGGTGTGCACCATCTGGGGGGAAACATGCTTGAAGCTTTGACTCAGGTGGGGCAAAGGCAATATATGTAACCTAAACATGTGTACCCCCACAATATGCTGAAATAAAAATGAATAAATGAATAAAACTAAAAAAAAATTAAATGAAAACTTTTATGGCATTAAGAATCTAATCAGAAGCTTTTTGTTAATATCGTTTTATTCACCCTCCCATGTTTCATAGCTGCTTGTGGCATGCTACCTTGACAGCAATGTAATTTGCAGACAGCTGACAAACATCTCTCGTTGTCCCACATACTTAGCCTGTGCATTTTTTCTCTTGGATGTTACAGAATATATCAACAGAAGAGATACGATGATCTTTTGTTGTTTCTTAAAAACTCTGAGTTCACTATTAAATATAAGTTTTAACATTTGCTAAAAATCTATGGCAAAAAGCTATGATGAAGAAACCTACTATCATCTCTCCAATCCTTCTCTGTTGAAAATTTCGAAGCACATTATTTTCTGCATAATCAAAATCTCTGTCACAAGACTGACTCTAAAAGAAGAATCTGCCAATATAAAATAATTAATGAGTAAAGGAACAATAAAATCAATTACTAAATAACAACTATTTGCTAGGTTTTTATAATTTCATATTAAAGCATCATTATTAAAAAGAAAATAAATGCTAGGTAGACATCAACAGAGACAAAAATCAGTTCCACAGATGTCAAAAATATGTATCTTGCAGAAAAATGCTCATAATTTGAAGATTTTGGAAAGTTTGTCACACATAACAGGAAAATTTGATTTTTTTAAATATGTCCTTTGGGAATCCGAACATTTGTACAGCATACACAGCAGATGTTTCATTATATATTGTTATTTCCAAGCTCGGGAAAACGATAACTTTATTCAAACTGAAATATAATTAAGTCATTTGCTGAATAAGGCCAAGAGTTCAATGAAAGTTGTAATTTAGAAACTTCAAAATGCTAAGAGAGTGGATGTTAAGTATTACCACCACAAAAATGATAACTATGTGAGGTAATGTATGTGTTAACCAGTCAGAAGTAACCATTCCACAATGTACATATATTTCGAAACATCATGCTGTACGTGTGCATACAATTCTATCTGACAATTTAAATAAATAAATAAATAAAGAGAAAGATGTGTTATAAGCTCTAAGAAAGAAACTGATTTACACTGTGTTCTGTATCTGCAGAGGAATTCTCTTTCAGTGGGTTTGTACCCTCAGGTGTGTTTAGCTATCCCTTCTAATCTCTCAAGCACCATGTATGGTCACTCAAAACCAGAGATAACAGTAATGCCAATAAAAACTTGCTTTCAACTTGCAACAAGCATAGAAAAAAAAATCCTGCAGCCCTGTTGCTGAGATTTCTAGGCTTTGAAAATATTTCTTTCAACACCTTGGAAGGCAGAAGAAGATAATGCTTTCCTATCAAGAAGACATTCGTTTATTCTGTTTATCATGTTTAAACAACTGTCCTGTTGATTTCACAACAGGTCCTGTTGGTTCATTAATGTGGAATGAAAACAATTTTTGATTTATAGGTGGCATGGTATTAAAAAAGACTGAGTTTTTTGAGGCAAGCTAGTATTTCTCAACCTTGGCTGCACATTAGTGTCACCTGGGGAGCTCTTAAAAATATGGATCTATTAGTGCTGTTCCCCAAGATTCCGATGCAGTCTGCCTGGGGTGCAGCCGAAGCATTAGAATCGCTAAAGTTCCCCAGGTGATTCTAATGTGCATCCAGGGTTCAGAATCAGCAATTCAGACACTCATGAATTGACTCTTGGCGAGTAAATCTACCAAATGTGTGACCTTGCACAAATTACCCCACTTCTCACACAGCCTCAGTCTTTCTTTTGCAAGATGTGAGTGAAAATACCTACAAAATATAGGGTTACTGGAGAAATTACTTGTAATAAATGTAAAGTACTTAGTTCTTGGAAGATTCTCAAAAGTATTAACAATAATGACTATTCATCCATATTCTCAACCCATTAAATTCACAGTGACTTATCTGGACTTTATTAGCCAGTTTCTAAAGTTCTAGAAAGAGTAAAAAAAATGGAACACTTTGCTTTGCATTCATATTTTTATTTGGATTGTCATGAGAAATGATAGACTTCTTTATTAAATCTGCTGTGAAAACAAAATCAAATAATTAATATAAGGATGAAATTTTGAACAATGAAAAGTACACACACACACATACACACATACACATAAAAGCAAAAACATAGTAATGCTGTCCTTGGTGGTATGCAGGAAGAAGACAGACTTTTATTTGGTTTTGTTCTCTGGCCTTCATCAGACACCTAAGAGAAAATACTGTTTTTGAACAACTACCACAGTTGGATGGTGCTAAATGCCATCATTGGGCCTTGGGCCTGTTATGGAACTCTGGGTGTGACAATTTATGGAGATCTCAAAGGACTTCTACTCTGAAGGACCAATTTAAACCCTGAGATTGATCGATTCCATTTGTGCCTATCTTTCACGTCATTATTTGCTTATCTGTGGGCTACGCAATCTCAGATAGTTCAAGTTCACCATGTCCAAAAATTAATTCTCCGCCTTTCCCTTTAAGCCAATTCCTCCTTCTGTGTTTGTTACCAGTGAAACAAAACTATCATTCAAGACCAGGGACCTGAATGTCATCCTTGTAATTCCCTCATATGCGATCAATTACCAATTCCTGTTTGATTACACTAAATAATGACGTATCAACTCTGCTGACCTCTCCATTTCCATGGACTATCAGTGGAAGAGTGGGATTCCTCTGGGGAGAACACTCCTCTGCTGGCTCCACCTCCATTGTCAGGAGTGAAATGAAAGCTCCAGAGCAAGGCATGCTCCTAGTGAGAACCCCCTGCACCCACCATTTACTAAACGAATTAATAAAGTTCTTCAAATATGTCTGGCATGTGCAAAGTCCTCAATAAATAGGAGTTATAGGAGTTATAAATAGGTAGGTATCAGCATTTTTATAATTAAAATATGGAAGAGGCTATGGGTATAGGATTTATCTTTACAATGGGAAATACTAAAGCATGTTTAAATATTAAATGAAAAGTCATGCAGAGAAACTGATGAATACGGAGTGAGGGAGTACTGACTGAATCAAGTTCTGGAGAAGTCTGATGGAAATGGAATCTAAGGCATATGAGAAGGACTGGCCTTTGATAAAAAAAAGTTCCCCTCTTGATTTGAAACAGCTAGGAAGGAAGGGAATGTCAATGTAGATAGATTAGCACATTTCTGGTGGGAAGCTGAGATAATCTCAGTCTGTTATGGCTAACAGATTCTTTTTGGAGTAGGAGGTGGGTCAGATGCTAAAGCCAAAGATGTAGGAGGGAGATTAGAGGGTTGAGTACGTGCAAACAGATCGAAACTCTCTTTGTCCAGAATTGGAAAGCCAGATAACATGGAATTGCTAGGAAGTTCGGAAGTCTCTGATGATCTGAGTGATCGTGCATTTTTGCCACCTCATTATCACCGGACAAACAAATGGGCTATACCCTAGACCCCTTTCCAACTCTGAAACCATGAATTCCAGTCCTCTGCCAAGGTACAGATATACTGGTTTTGCTGTTTTTCTGTTTGGGGTTTTCCCTTGGTTCCTCTTTGAATGGACCATCCTGGTGCATGCTTCCATTTCCTTCTCCCTTTGACTTCTTATGACACACTCCTTGTACCATAAGAAGAGGTCAACCAGCTAGATGGAAGCAACTCATGCTGCTGCCAAAAACAAATCAAAACTTCAGTCCACTGGTTTAGAAATACTAAAAATCACATGTAGCACATCCCTTATTCTGAAGTAAGTTTGAAGATGTGTCCTGAGATACTTGTTATGTTTCTAATAAACAATTACCTTGAATGTTTGGAACCCTACCAGGTCAGTTTCTCAGTCTCCCAGTGTGTGGGAAAAATGACTATGGTCTGCGTATTGCAGTCTGTATTGGACTAAAATTACAGAAGGCAAAACAAAGTATTTCTAGTACCATTACTTCTTTAAGTAATGACTATAAATACCTTGTGGGAAGATATTCATTTATTGGAAAAAGATAGCTCAGTCCTGAAAAACCCAGGTGGTCTTATTCTTTACCGTGGTTTCTTTATAGGGTTTTATCATTGACAAATTCAGGGTCAAAATATTTATTGACTATCCCATGTAAGAAAATTCTGTATTAGGCAAGTTATAAAAGTTTTACACAAGAACATAGAAAAGAAAAAATTGTGTAAATATGAAAACATCTGCAAGTAATTATGACATATGCATGTGTTTAGAATGAATTATTGGAAGAAATAAGGTCAGGAAGATGATAAGGGCACTTCCAATTTATACTGAATTTACAGTGCTGCTGTTTTTTGTTTATTTAAACCATATTTCTAAAATTTCTTAATTTTTTTGTCAATACAAAATATAGCTACATTTTATTACTACAACTCATTTCTAAATCTAGAGCCTAAAATGGACAAACAAAAAATTGGTTGAAAAGAAGAAGGAAGGCAATGCCATTTTACTTTATTTTCAGAAAATGAAAAATTAGCAGCATATTACACCATAACCTTGAACTTTGTTTAGAAATGGTGGCAGGTGGATCACAATGCTTATGGGTTGAGCCAAAGATTTCTTATTAAGGTCCTTTGGCTTTAATATGACATGTCAGTATTATGCCATTTCCTCTTTTCATATTTAAAATTTTTATTTGAAGCCAGAATGGGAAAAGGTGTCAACAAGAATAGAGAAGAAAAATCCCAAAGATCACTAAGTTAAAAATAGATCTTACCAAATATTTTAAGTATAGTCTTTTATTCTTATATCATGACTTTAAATTATACAGTTTAAAGTAATGTGGATGAGCTGAGAAACTCCCTCCATTTTTACCCACAGCATAAAAGCAGTATACAGAGAGAAAGAGGTCTGGGCCCAAGGTTAAGGGGGAGAGGGTGGAGGGGGGCGGAGAAGGAGCGGAAATGTGTTCCCGGTCTTCTCTGGAGAGCTGTGATTTTATTCCTCTCATTTCAAGTGGGTGAAAACTGTTCCTCTCATCCCCACCTCCAACCTTGCCTCCTCCTATTCTTTTCCACACATTTTTGCCTTCTGGGGAGAGGCGTGGCAGCAGTCAAAGTTAGTATCGGAGCGGGAAAGAGAGAAGAAAGAGAATCCAATTGCATCCAGCAACCTGTCCTCCCACTCTGACCGCAATGCTCTAATGCCAGAATTGCACGAGAAAGAGAGCCTTGCTGCATACTCTGGTTCAAATGGACCAAATACTATATAAACAATTGAATCATTTCAAATCAAGTCAATATTATATAAATAATATCTGCCTTTGTATAAGTGCCCAATTATCTTATTCAATTCAGGTTGACTATATCAAGTGTATGTTTCTACAAGAAATCAGATTATCATTCACATTCAGTTCTCGATTACAGTCTCTCAATACATAAAATACTCCCTTGCAGTAAATGAAACACTTTGAGAGGAAGACACATTCTTCCAGGTTTCTAGGATGCCATTTAATGCATGACGACAGCAAATAATGATTGCATCTCAGAATAATATATTTTTTTTCTACCATGAATTCAAAATCACATTCTCTTATATCATCACATTGTTGAAAATTCCAATTTTTTTCTTATTTCATAGATTATATCTTCTAAGGGGAAGGAATTTGTTTCTCTCTTTTATTCCCAGTGGAATATCTGGCACATAGGTTTTATACAGTAAATATTTGTTATATAAAAAGGAAATTACTCTGTTATCAATAATTTCAAAGGGGATTTTGGTTTAAATATATATGCTATTGCTTACTGGCGATTAAGTGAGAGGAGCTCTCCAATAATTGTTGTGGTGATGACTAGTTTACCTCAATATTTGTTCTCACCAACAGAACCTTACATAATAAAATGTGGGCACATGGGGCTCCAGAATAAAAACAGAATATCCCATCTTGTTAAATTAAGTCATATGATCAGACTCTTGCCAGTGAAAACAAGAATAGTATGTAAAAGTTTGGAGAGTATCCTTCTTTTTCAACTTTCTTAGTTGTTGTCAATGGGAATGTTTACATAATGGCTGGAGCTGGAGCAGCCATCTTGGACATTGAGGTGGAAATTACAACTTTAGTATGGCAGAAAAAAATTCATTTAGAAGGAAATGAGTCCCTAATGATCACAGAGTTACCTACATTTATGTGAAAATGAACACATTTTTATCTTTTCTATGTCACTTTTGTTTTGGGTTTTCCTGTAACTTAGAGTCAAGAGTTAAACCTAAATGTTACATTCAGTACCAATACATAGAAGATAGACCTGTATCATCATGTTATTAATTGATAAAATATTATATATTGTGCTTGAGTAAATGCAATATGTGAATTAACTGTAATAAGTTATATTCACTTGTAAACCTCTGAAATTGACCCAAATATTTTCACTTCATTTAGTAAACTCTAAACCATACCTTCCTCAATTCCATTAAATCACTCTCCACTTAGCAATAAATGATATTTGTAAAGTGTGGTAGGTTTTACATAGTACTTTAATAATCACTATCTCATTTGACCCTTATGCTCAGCAGGAAAGGTAGGTATAATTACTATCACTTCAATTTTATGGATGAATAGAACATGCCCAGTGAGATTGAGTAACTTTCCCAAAGTCACATCATAGGGGCAGAATCAGGACTCAAACTCAAGCCTTTTGATATACTCCAGGTCTCAGTTGCTTTACTTTACACCAAATGGTGTTAGCAGATCTTTTTGAATCGAAAACTGCCTGTACCATATAATATTGTTAGACCAAAGCAGATCCCAGACAGCTAGAACTCCTTGCTTAACAAAATTCTCACCTTGTTCCTCCCTGCTTTTCTAGCATATTCATGTCAAGATTCCTATTCATATTGTCTAGATATAAATATTGTCTCCAGAATGTACTTGAGTTTTAAATTTAACACATAACTTGAATTGAACCACCTCATCCCCTTACAGGAGAATGGGGACTCTGAAGCAAAGACATTTGTAACATTTGTACCAGCCACACTGTCTGATCATTTCCCCTGGTTCTTCCACTGGGATTCCCAGGCAGCCTGGGCGACTGCAATAAACTAAACAACTAGACATGTGATCCTTATGAGCCTTATGTTGTCTTTATTAAAGATCTTGGACCCAGGACTTTGGAGGATTCATGAGGAAAAAATAATTCTATCTTTTTTAATAACATTTTTTTAAAAAAGGAAGAATACAAAGAAGAGAAGATATTTGAAAGAAATACAGAGAAATAGGTAAATCAAGACAAAACTTGGTTAAGCAGAGAATTTCCAAAAGTGTCAAGGAAGGGTGAAGAAAAGCAATGTAGGAGGTATACTTATAATGTAACTTTCACTTGACTGTTATTTCAAATAGGATGTTGCAGCACCTCAAAATATACCAGTATTGAAATTACTCAAAAGCCAGAGATTGTGATACTTCATTGTTTTACTTGATTTATATTTACTGTGGCTCACTTAAGCATAGAAACATCTCTTAACTTTGTTTAAAATAGAGCACATGGAGTAAGTGTGACTCTGAAATTCATAAGAAATTTAACTACAAACCATTTTAATCAGCTGTAATGTGATTGGTTCTTTAATATCATAGCTTTATAGACGATAATGACATCACTATAGATTTTTAGAATCCAATTCAAAATCAATGAAAAGGAGCAGCTATTGAGAATTCAGTGCAGCTCTACTTGCATTCTAGTTTGAGCCTAGAGTATAAGAAAGAAAGTTGTTGGGAAAAAACAAAGGTATTTTTACAAATGTAGCTACTGCAATATCTTCGAAAGCACAAAATGCAGAGAGAGAAGAGGAAGGGGGTAGCAGGCATGTAAAGTGGGAATTGCAGTGGCAATGTATAGGGAATATAATAAGAAGCTATGATGTCAAGGTAAGTAGGAAACAAACATGGTGGACTACGCTGGGAAATCTTGCTTAATCTCCAAAGTCATGATTTGTCCTTTCGTGTTCCACTGGACCTCGTCCCCCCACATAAGCACCATTAGCGAGTTTCACACTGTATTATCACAGCTTATTTGTCTGTCCACACCCCTCACTCCCCACAACATACAAATTAGGAAGTAAATACAAAAGATGGACTTTCCACCTGCTGTTACTGTTGTTGCTGTTCATCCTCGTAATCTCAAAATTAAGTGCTGACTCTGGCCTGTGTTCAGAAACAAAAACACTTAGTTGCTAAATAGATGAGAGAGTAAATTACTGGCTGATGAGCATGTTCTGTCTTTGCATTGCAATATTTACAGTTATTGATGTACCTGATTTTTCTCCCTTAATGTAAACTTCCTGAAGAAGATCTATTTTCACTTCATTTCTCTATATGTTACTTTGCCTAGCACATAGGTTCTCAACTTAATAAATCTGTGAATGAGAAGGCATTCTTATTTTTTCCATGAATGAGAAAGGCAATATGTCATTCTATATGTGACAGAGACTAAAGACTTTGGATTAAAAGCAAAACAAAAGATAAATGTCAGTAGCATTGATTTTAAAAAGAAATTATGTGTTATATCACAATACATCAAGACATCGTTGGGCTTGTGTAGATATTATGATGGTGGTGGATAATTCATTGACATACTCTTAATTTCTTTGCTATAAAAGAAAACCCATAGTAATTTACTAAACCTCATCCGACCCCAACACTAACATATGCAATATTTCTTCCATATTCATGAGGGCTTGATTGCAGGACCTATTTAGCTAGAGTTCCACAAATGTGGCCGTGGCTATAGGTCTAGTCCGAATGTTGACAATTTGCTTTCACTTTACTTTTTCTCCCTCACCACTAGCCACAAATTCTGATACACTGATCTTTATTGAGCCCAGAATAATTGTAAAGGGACTTGTGTGTAGAAATGTATAAATCTAATCTTAGTTCTAGAAAGAGCATTTAAAGTAAACCAGGAGAATCTCCTTCATTGTAGAAGGGCAGCAACTTAATATAAATAAAATACGATCTTATAATTCTAACAAAGAAGTAACTCATAGTCTGTCAATCAGCAATCACTATTAACCACAAAAGTAAATTTTGTGAACACAATAATTATTGCATAATAATGGCTTTGTGGCACTGTCACAACTTGAACAAGTTATGATTAATAATCAGAATGACTAAATGAAGGTTTCTTTGTCTTAAGTATATTTGCCCAAGCATGTTTAGGTTGGTTTAATTTAGAAAAATTGCATTTTCAATAATAAAACTCCTACTTTGTTGTTTTGTTTTAAGTGGCTGCTATGTGCCAGGCACTGAGCTAAGTGTTTTATTTGCATTATTTCTAGTCTTTACAATAGTCTTTGCAGGAAGTGCTATCATTTGTTATTATTGCCATAGCTTTTGGACTCTTTTTAGACTCTGGTACTTTTTAGATAGAGTAAGTAATATGCTCATGGTCTCATTAAATATAATAAGCCATGCTACGATTTAAACACAGACCCACCAAACTCTTTAGCTTTAGAACTTCTTATATGACTGCATACTTCATCTTAAATATTTGAAAATTACAGATTTATGCATATCCCACAAGAAAGTTGGAAACCAGAACTGCTTTTAGCCAAACCCATCATTTGCAAACCATCTTATAAAACAAAACACTAGCACTTGCCTTCAAAAACAAAGAATGCTGATAGAAATAACTGCCCTCACACTAGAGGCTGATAAACTGAGGAAAATAAAGTTTATGTCTTTGAAGATACAACCAGTTAAAGCAGAAGTCAAGAATATAATTTTTTATCAATTTCTATACTGTTAACTGCTGCATTCAATATGGCAAAAACAAAGCAGTAGAAAAAACAATTGGACACATAGCTTTGAAATATAAAGACTGACAAAATATAAGTATCAAAGAAGGAAAAGGATAACTTTTACTTATGTTTATGTAGCTAAGATTTTAAATCGATACAATTGAAACATAAAGAAAACAGAAAATTTCAGTATCTAAGACATCTAGTTATACTTTAATTAACATTCAGTAGTTCTATTTTTACTGTACTCTCACTGCTGGTAGGAAGAGTCTAAAAAAAATACTATACAGGTGAGGAGAAAACTTTTCAATTTAATTTATTTTTTTCCTACAAGTCTTTAAAGTCCTGGAATCAGGGGCTTTTACTTACTGAATGTGTTCAGGTCATGTGGATGTTATATTTTTGTCTTGATTCAAAGGCTGTAGAAAATAAATGTGGTTTTCCATGATGATTTAATTATCTACTTAATATAATCATGATTTTTTTTAGGGGAAAAATCTATAAGAGCAACAACTCAAGTATTAAAAATTCAACTTGCTTTATTTTTCAGTTATAAACCTAGAGTAGCAGAAATTTGATTTAACTTGGAAATGAGAAAATGATTGTATAACTTTCTTTTTAAAAAATATATTTTGGTTGAAATTTTTGCTTAGACAAAGATTACTAAAAGAAAGGAAAGAGAAAGCAAAGTTGAAAGCAGTTAAAATTGTTAAGGTGGCCCCATAATGGAGTTAGAGTTCTGAGAGCAATTATTGTGTAGAGAAGCTTGGAGTCCCAGAAAGCACTCTGAGTTCAAGGAAAGTATCTTTCAGAGAAGAATCATAATTCATAGGAGATGATTACTGTTAAACTAATGATGGGCTCCCATTTAATGACTAAACCAAATCCCCAGCTCTAAAAAAATAAAAGCCACTTTCCCCAGGCATTCCATTAAAAAGAGAGGGTCCTTTTAGACATAGGTCAGTTTTATGAGCAATTTTAAAATAATGTCTATTATTGTTTATGACAGAAGGTATAGAGTAAAAATGAGGGGGGAAAAGGTGAGATGGACCATTAAGGGATCGAAACTGAATAGATGCCAAAAATTTGTGAGAAGGAAGAGTATTGAATGCAAGGAAATACAGGACACAGCAAGTAAGAGGAAGGCTGGCCGAGACAGCCTCAATTTCCCTTCAGCTTTACAAAATTTTAAGTGGAAGTGGATCATCATAAGGGTCTTCATCCTCATCATCTTCATGCTGAGGAGGAGAAGGAGGACGAGGAGGGGCTGGTCTTGCTTTCTCAGGGGTGGCAGAGGAGGTGAAAGGGGAGATACAAGAGGCAGGCACACTCTGCACGACTCTGCTGAAACACATTATAATTTCTGTCTGACTTTTTGGCTTTTTTGTTTCTCTAAAAGTGTTTCCATATGGCATTAATTCTTCTTCCAACAATTAGTGCTTTAGATTCATTCAGTGCCCGTATCACTGAAGGGTCCATGTCATAAAGAAGTCAACAGCAGTCTTGACTAATTGGAACCCTTCCACCAGTTCTATGCTATTGACGGCTGCATTCCAAAGGGCAAAATTGTGAAAATAATAATAGCAATTATCATCTAATGTCAATCTGTTTTCTGGCACTGCTTCTACATCTTTTTCCTCATTATATGGCAGTGATTCGGAAGCACTGATCTCCATCAGATGGTTTTCCGTTAATTTCTCTGGTGTGGTGTCTATTAGCTTTTGAATTTCCCCAAGATCTGTATCTTGAAACCTTTCACCCCTCATCTTTTTTTTTTTTTTTTTTTGCCATAACCTCAATCTCTTTCATGATTTTCTTGATTGGCTCTGTTATAAATCCTGTGAAGTCATATACAACATCTGGACACAATTTTATCCAGCATGAATTTATTTTTCTGGTGTGATGGCATTCATGGCTTTTTCTACAACAATGGCATCTTCAATGGCATAAACCTTCCAGATTTCCATGATATTCTCTCCATTGTGGTTTTCTTCAATGGTGTTAACCATTCTTTCCATAGAGTGCTGTGTGTAATGAACCTTAAAGGTCCTTATGACCCCCTGATCTAGAAGCCGAATTACAGACATATTTGAGGGTGAGTAGACCACTTCAACATCTTTGGTTTTGAACTCATGGGGTTCTGGGTGGCCAGGGGCATTGTTCAATATCAAAAGAACTTTGAAAGGCAATCCTTTACTGGCAAGGTACTTCCTAACTTCAGGGACAAAGCATTGATGGAACCAATCCAGAAAAGGAGTTCTCATTGTCCAGGTGTTTTTGTTGTATAACCAATGAAAAACAGGCACAGTGTGTGTTTATCTCTTCCTTCTAAGTCTCAAAGATTAGCATCTTTATAGAGAAGGGCACTCCTGACCATAAACCCGACTGCTTTTGCACAAAATAGTAGAGTTAGCCTATTCCTTCTTGCCCTAAATCTGGTGCTCACTTCTCTTTCTTACTAATAAATGTCCTTTGTGGCATTTTTTACCAGAATAGGACACTTTTGAGTACATTAAAAATCTGTTCAGTCAGATATCTTTCCTCCTCAATAAATTTCTTAATGGCAGCTGGGAACTTCTCTGTGGTCTCTTGGTCACACCAGCTTGATTTTCACCTTCGTTTTACTTTAAATTGTCATCTAATAACTTTGCTTTTTTTGAAATCTTATTAGAGTCTATAGGTATGCATTTCTTATAGCAGTTCTGCACTCTCATAAAAGTTGCAGTTTCAATGTGAGATAAAAAGGTATTTTGCAAAAAGTGCAACATTCTTATGCTCACTGGCACAGCTGCAGCTATAGCTTCATGCAACTCCTTTTCTTTTTTTATAATATTCCTTATGCTAGATTCATTTATCTTGAAATGGTGGGCTGCTAACAGCTACAGACTTTAATCTATGGTGTATATCAAGTAATTCAACTTTTTCTTGTAATCTCATGACTTTTCTTCTTGGGAGCATTTCCAGCATCACTAGTGGTACTTTGTATGGGTCCCATGATGTTATTCAAGGATAACAGTATTGTGTTAAACACAATGAAAAATACAGAAGAATGATGAGAAATCATTATTTACTGTAGTACCCAATTTACTGGAGAGACACACTACTTTTCACGTAGATGATTAGTGTTATACGGTGCTTTAAGCAGACACTTGCAACAGTTGAGTTTACTGCAACAGCAATAAGAAGTGGCTACAAAATTACATACTACAGTTAATTTTATGCACTTATGTTTTAATACTGCATTTTTATGTTTGTTTGCACTTCTCTTGACAATGAATAATACCATATATGATCTGTGTTTGTGTTAGTTTTGGAATATTTTAACTTTCTATAATAGACTTGTGTATATTTTATGGTAGCAATTAATAGAACAGTATCTATACATATTTTATGTATTCATGACATAACTTTTTCTTAATTTTTTAAAATATTTCTAGGCTATGCAGTTTATCTGCAAATTTTTTTCAAATTATTGTAAATCTCCAAAATTTTTCTAATATATTTATTGAAAAAATATTTATATAAGTGGACCTATGCATTTTAAACCAATGCTGTTCAAAGGCCAATTGTACTTTAGAAAATTTGCAATTGTAAACTCTTCCTACATTTCTGCACCACTGAAATGCAAACATTACATAAAACCAGAAATATCCTTCTCAAGGATCTGGGAGCCATCACTTTGATATGTAATCAAGAAAGATAGTACCAATCCATGAACACGGAATATCTTTCCATTTTTTTGTGTCCTCTTTAATTTCTTTCATCAGTGTTTTATAGTTTCCATTGTAGAAATCTTTCACTTCTTTTGGTA
>CAUYSK010112860.1:0-119137 GCA_963575035.1 Avahi laniger | reverse complement strand
GGGAGGCTGAGGCAGAAGGATTGCTTGAGCCCAGGAGTTTGAGGTTGCTGTGAGCTAGGCTGATGCCACGGCACTCATTCTAGCCCGGGCAAAAAGAGTGAGACTCTGTCTCAAAAAAAAAAAAAAAGATGCCAAGGTCCCTGAAACACTTAATTGTTTTAAAATTCTAAGTTAAGGGTAGGTTACCCTGGGTAAACAGTAGGAAAGGAACTTGCCTTCTCACTAATGGACAGAATTTTGAATTTGGGTCTAATACCAGTAGTCTGGTGTAGAAACACAAATATTGCTTAATTTTGATTAATCTAGTTTTTTATCCTTTTCAAAAGTAAGAGGTTAAAAACAATACTTAGACTTTTTAAGCAAGTTAAATGTGCTTTGGGAAGCCTATTTACAGAGCCTGATTTAGCTTTGGGGAGGTAATAGACTCCTTCAATAATCTAATGACAATTCTAGGCTGTTTGAAAAAAGACACATGCACAGAAAGTTTTGCGTATAATTGCATGTAGTTGACAGATCCCACAGAAGGACCCACTGGTATCTATTAATATCTAATAGGGACCTCAGGTAAAGAAACCCTGGCATACATCTTCCAAGCAGGGAGGGTGCTTAATTTTTTTGTGTGTAAATACTGGTCTTTTTATCCATGCTATTAACGTAGCACCCAAAGCGTATTTGAATTTTGTGCTTTTCTTTAGTATTTTTATTTAAATAGAGACAACATTTATAGTCGGCCCTCCGTAAACGTAGGTTCCTCATCCATGGAATCATCCAACCTCAGATTGAAAGTATTCAGGAAAAAAAAAAAAAGGTGGTTGTGTCTGTACTGGACACTTAATACAAACTTTTTTCTTGTCATTATTATCTAAACAATACAGTATAACAACTATTTACATAGCATTTATAGCATTTACATTGTATTAGATATTATAAGTAACCTAGAGATTATTTGAAGTTTACAGGTGGGTGTGTGTAGGTTATATGCAAATACTGTATCATTTTATATAAGGAACCTTAAGCATCTGTTGATTTTGGTATCTGCCACAGGTCCTGGAGCCAGTCCCCCAGATACCAAGGGACAATGGCGTTTAGTCCTTTTGCATTGAAGTATATACTTGAGATGCTGTTATTAAAGAAATAGTTATATAGAATATTTATTACAGAAATAAGAAGATGCATTTTTAAATATTATGAATGCTGTTTACACTTATACAACCTAATCTTCATATTTTCTCTTGCTATGCCTTCCTTGGCTTCTCCTTAAGATATAAATACTTTATCCGTTGTATGAGTAGGGATAATTCATCCCAGGGTTCATATTTTTTGGAAAAATTAAGAACTGACTTTAAATCCATCTTAGCAACAATTGATAGTTAAATAAATTTAAATAATAATCAGATATGTTACATTATTAAACTTTTCAAAAATGGTAAAATAGAATATGAAATTTCATTTTTTTATTTATAACTTAAATCCCTCATTCTTTTGGGTTAATAACTTTCCTTGTACTGCTTGCTGCCGTATATATAAATCCCTTTGTTAACTATTGTTTTTGTATATCAAGAAGAAAAGTAAAAATAACTCCAGCGCTATCTGCTCAAGGAATTCCTTATCCAGCCGAAGGAATGAAATAAACTGTTAACAGTAAACACTGCCCTAAGAGAGGTAACAAAAATATGCCAAGAGAAGTGGAGGTGAAAGGATTTAGGGAGGGGATTAGGGAACTCTTTGCAGAGGAGGGGAGATTTGAGCCTGGCCTTAGTAGATAAATAAGAGTCAAAGATGTCTTTGTGGAAGTTCATTTTTTCTGAACCCTAATTCTGGTTCCTGCCGAGATTAAATAAATGTTTGTTAAAATGTAATCTACCACGGACCCTAAAAGGGACCTGTACAATCTTACAGCAGGTGTGGACACCAGCAGCATAAAGAAGCCATCCCCCCGGAGGTTTCAATATGTGTACACTAAGAAGAATAAACCAAAATTTACTAGGAACACTTGGGAAAAACAAACAAAATAATGCCAGGCAAGTGGTAATCAAAGCTGATACTATTTCCCTTCCTAACAGCCCCTCTTAGGGGAAAGTGAGACTGAAAATGAACAACTGTTTACATAGCATTTATAGTATTTACATTGTATTAGGTGTTATAAGTAACCTAATAGAATTGATTGGGGGAGGCCTTCTACATCGAGTATCAGAAATTCAGTGACAGCAAGAGACTGTGGCTTAGTCATCATTGTGTCCTTAAGCTGTTAACATCCCTTGATGTTATAATAATGGTAATGGCCACATTGAGTTCTTTCTTCACACCAAGTGCAATGATAAAAGACTCTCCTTTCTCCCATCCAGTCCTCACGTGACCTTTTAAAGCGTAGGTATGATTAAGAGTGAGAGGTATCGGACTGACTGCCTGGGCTGGAATCAGACCTCTTAGGCATGTCACTTAAACGTGTTTTTATCTCCTCTGTGCCTCAGTATCCTCATTTCTAAAAGGGAGAGATAATAGTGCGTAATTCTGAGGATTAGCCTAAATATTAATATGCTTGTGAGCCCTGTGCTCAGTGTTAGCTGTCATCATCACTGTCCTCATTTTGCAGGCAAGACACCTGAGCCTCAGAGGTTAAATAACTTGCCCCGTTTCACACTCAGTACAAACCAGAGCCAGGGTTTTGCAACCAACCATCTGTCTGACTGCAAGATGGGATATATCCTTATTGAACTGAATTCAGAATTACATGTTTTCAAATTTCATAGCATACAAATTTGCCTTCCATATGTTCTTCCTGGGTGATCTTACTCATTTCCAGGGCTTCATTTGTCATCTAATTCAGAGGGTGGCAAACTATGACCTGCAGGCTAAATACATTCTGGCACCTGCTTTTGTAAATAAAGTTTTATTGGAACACCACCACACTCATCCTTTAGCTGTCGTTTATGGCTGTTTTTGTGCTACGACAGCAGAGTTGTATGGCCTGCAAAGCCTAAAATATTTACTCTCTGGCCCTTTCTGGAAAACATTTGCATAGCCTGATCTTGCTCTCTGCTTTCAACCTTTCTCTCAAGATCTTGATTCCTAGATTTAACCAGCCACCAAATTTCTCTACCAGCATGCCTCACATTGACCTTAAACTCAACATCTACCAAACTGAATTCTTCATGTATTTATTTCTCGCTGTGCAATCAATGGTTCCTCCTGAGTTTCCTATCCCAGTTAATGGCACCACCATATGCCCAAGGTGTTTCTCTCCTTGTGACTGCTCATGCCTAATCTGTTCCCAAGGCCTGTCCACTCATTGTCCTCAATATGTAAACCCCTTGAAGACAGTAACCTAGGCTTTTAAGTAACCGGTGTTAATCATTCTGGTGTTCTCAGACCCCACTGCAGTTAGACCAGAAATGTCCTGGACAGTCCCTCAGAAATTGCCATAAGCTGTATTCAGTGAAAAGTATCCATTTGTATGTTTCCATCAAGTAAGCCATGGAGAGATGAATTTATTTCTCAACTTTAGATACTGCTTCACAAGAAAGAAATTAGGAATGCTGGAAAGTCAGAATATTGTAAAATTTGCACTTTCATTATTTGAATATACTGAAAAGAACGTGGCTATTTGATTTATTGAGGTATCACTTTAAAAACTATTCATTATTAATATTTTAAAATTAGATCTCTTTTTTATGCAAGACCTCATTGGCTGCAGGGAGGGGGCAGTTAAAACTGTACCATTAGATTGTCATTTTTTCTTGTTCATCCAAAGAACATATTCAGATAATAAATTCTTGTTCATCCTCATCAGTATTACTTGAATGTTATTCTAAAACTCATGATACTATTAACTCTGCATTCTCCTTTATGAATTTAAAATTAAACTATAATGCTGATGAACACCATAGTAAAAATATATAAATTTTGAAATACAAAAGGATTAGTGGGGATAATAAATAACCACTCAGTGTCTTAGCATCTTTGATCTTGGCATTTGTTTTATCCAGCAAATATTTTCATAGTACTTTAATTTCAGTTTCTCTATCTGAAAAATTATGCAGGAGCAGCCTTTGTTTTCCAAGAGCAACAGAAATGTTTATAGCATTTAAATCAAAAGCAGGCGTCATAAATTAATTCTAATCCTCTGAGCAAAGACATTAGCCTTTGTGTAGCACAAGGATTTGGGTTTGTTCACACAAAATAATCCTAAGAATAATAGTTCCCTGTGCTCACAGTGATCTTAAAGATTAATATATTTTCGTGCTTAATGATTGTGTAATACACTAATAAGCTTCTCCAAATACTTCCTGAAATTTTAATTATCTGTAGACTTTTAAAACTATATTTTGATCAGACATGTAAAGAAGCGATGTAGCTCAATCACTGTCAAATTAAGGATGATTTACATTCTGATTTAGAGAACAATGCCACCCACCATCAGCCTGCAAAATAGCTGAAATACTTACAGGAAAAAAAGTACATGATTAAGGATCTTAAGCTAAAATACTGTCTCAATGCCCTTTTTGTCACCTGGCCTCCTGCGGTGGTAGGGGCTTCTGTGTTCACCATTTCATTGTTCTGTCTGCTGGTGGTGCAGGTGCCCCTGGCCGACCTCCCACTTAAGCTGGATGGTGGCACACAAAGTCTCCCCACAAGGTCTCACATAAAAATCACTTTCAGGTGTTTAGTGAGTAGGTTTTAGCAGATCAATGGTTCCATCCATGAGAACTAGGCAGTTTGGGACAGTACAGAGAGATAAGAGACATCATTAGAAGTGTGGCTATAATGGAGATTGTGTAGCCTTAGATGAGTCATTTAACCCATCTTCATGTTTAAAATGGGAATAGTAATAATGTCTGCTTTATAAAAATTGTAAAAAATAGGTATGATGTTTGCAAAGCACCTGGCAGGTGCTAAATGCTTATGCAATTGTGCAGGTCGTGGTTGTCGATGCTGTCGTCTTCGTCGTCGTCATCATCATCTCTTCCACCACCACCGTATTTGAAAGCATCGTGCTCTCTAATTATACAACATCTCTGCTCAGTTTCCCGATGTCATCATAGGTACTCCTGTTAGCAGAGTGGAGGAAGAATAAATTCAGTCTTGACAAATAAATGGCTCCTTCACCAGAATTTTCAATTGACCTATATCATATGATATCACAACTTGGTGTCATTGAGAAAAATATGCAAAAGTTATGCAAATATTCACAACATTTTTTAAAAAGTGAAAATTTGGAAACTACTTGCTTCAACAATGACAAAGTGACTAAAGATATAAAAATATATAATAGTTTATAGTTTTTAAGATGATTATATGTAGGCTGTTTTGAAACATGCAAATGCATTTTTGATATCATAGCTGAAAATGGTACATAGAGTATATTTGCTGATGGCAACTTGCTAAATATTTATATAAAATTAAAGATTAAAGGAAATATCAGAGTACAATAGAGTTTAATGTTCATTGGTTTCTCTGTTCTCTATAAAGTTGTTAAACTTTACAAAAATTGTTACAACCTATTTGTCTTAAGAATGTAAAAACCTTCATTTTTTTCATTGTTGTTCTAATGAGAAAGTCTGTTCATTCTTCCTAATGACAGGCTTGAAGATGAAGTTTTGGATTAGAATCTTTTGGTAAATTAGGTTTCTTCTGCTGTTTTTTTTATCTTTCTGGGTTGCCAAAATTTTATATATGTACAATAAGCCAAAACATCTGGAATGGATGACCAGAAGATTTAGATTTCTAATTAATCCAACACAAATAAGGAAATGCATAAGCAGATGGGTCATTTTATAGTAATTTATGAGGCAATTTGGGGCCTGATGGTTTAAAAAATCTTAAGTAGTTTTTAAAGGGCACCTGACAGTGATTTATATAAATTAGGACTTCTTTGTGTTCTCATTTTTCTATTTCCCCTTATCACATCTAACAGAGATGCTAATCCAGTAGTGCTCATTTTACGTAAGAGAGCAGAGCCTTCAGGCACCGTGGATGAGGCCTACCGTGGGCATCACATCCTCTAGCCCAGCACAGAAATAATACTGCATTCATTTCATTGAGAGGCTTTAAAATATTTGTATGTACACACACACACACACACACACACACACTCTTTATCTCAAAAAGAGTAAATTGTAAGACAAGTAGACAAATATAAAGTCAGGAAGCTAGAATTCACGTTGGCAATCTTTTCTACTTTTTCATTTCCAGAAGATTGATGACTCTGGGAAGCGTGGGGTAGTGGATTTGTGTTTCCTTTGTAATGAGCACATGTTCGACTGGGTTCCACCAGCTTATCTACAGGAATCTGAGGATATATGATTGTGCAGTTGACTCACTGGCTGATGGATTTAAGCACCTACTTTTCTTTTTTCCTTGCGTCGCTGGGTTTGCTTGTGTCTGTCTGTTTTCCTATCTGGAAGGCATCCAAATACTTTAAATCCAAATGAACTTACCACTCATGACTTAACTTATGGACAAATATAGATAGAAAGCACTGTAGGTACCCTTCTTTTTCACTGCAGGACTACGCTTTGGCCTTCTTTCTTCCATATTTTGTTGCACTTTATAAGAGCTACTCTTATGAAGGGGCAGCTTCATATTAAAATTGTGGCTTGAGAGCTGTGTCACGGTACTAGGACTTCATGACTGTATGATTTTAGATGCATGAAACTCAGAACTGAACTTCAGAGAGGGTCTGCTCCAACAGCAGTGTCATTGCTCTTCCTGTGAATGTTTAAATCTAAGTTTGTTTCATTAAATAAATTTTGACATTTTAGTATATGAATGAGGTAGACTAATTTATGTGATTAAGTTCTCATTCATTTGATAGAGGATTAAATGCTTCATTGCAAAATGCCAAAGGATATTTTTAATTTAGAGTCTCAATTGTAATTGAAACACTATCATTCTATTTTGAGCATTGAGGAGTGACGATGAAATGTGCTTATGTTCTAAAGTAAATGATTAAGCTGTACTAGTGGTAAGGCAGTTTTCTCTAGTTTTTTTTTATAGGAAAAATATTTACAAACTTGTTTTTGTTTTTATCCATATATAAAATTAAAATACTACATTGAACGTGCCATATGTATGTTGAAGACTGGTCCTGTGTCAAATTCGGTGGCCGGGGGAAGAGACCAGGACAGCAGGGACTTTCTCTATCCCCAGTCCCAGCATGGAGTTTGTTACATAGTAAGTGCTCAATAATTATTTATTGAATCTCTAAATGAATGATTAACTATTAGGACTCAGTAGTCTGGACTAGAGTACCAGCCTTGCCAGTCCTCAGGAATATCACTGACCTCTGAGCCTCAGTTTCCCCCTTCGTATAGGGTATCTGACCATGTTTCCTCTGTCATTTTTTTTGTTTGTTTGTTTTTTTTTTTTTTTAAGTTTTTTTTTTTATTTCAGCATATTATGGGGATACAGATGTTTAGGTTACGTATGTTGCCCTTGCCCCCCCCACCAAGTCCGAGTTTCAAATATGTCCATCCTTCAGGTGGTGCACATTGCACTCTTTGTGTATGTATATACCCGTCCCCTCTCCCTCCTCCCCCCTCCCCCCTCCCCCTTGCCCAACATCCAGTAGATGTTATTCTTATATGTGCACTTATGTGTTGATCAGTTAATACCAATTTAATGGTGAGTACGTGTGGTGCTTGTCTTTCCATTCTTGGGATACGTCACTTACCTCTATCATTTTAATGGAAGACTGTAAGCATGAAAGGAAAAATGTGTGACACATCTTTGAAGACTGGACGGTGATTTTACAGTACAAGGAATTATTACTAGCCTTTTTGTGTTGCTCCATACTGCTTGTTAGTACCATGTGTTAGTATTAGCATCTGGTTAGCATTCAATAAATGAATATTTAAGTAAGAAAAGCTACTGTGCTGACAATAAAAGTGAGGAAGCATTAGTAATTTATCATAAATTATTTGATTTATAATATTTTTTGAAACTATATTTAGACATAATTGTATTTTTGTGTTCCTTTATGTACTTAACTTACTTTTGCTTTTTCATGGGAGGACAGTCAAAAACATATGTACATAGACAATGAAATCATTATTTCTCAACATTATACAATAATAGCTTTTTATGTACATGTGAACAGGAGTCAGCAAAGGATAATATAGCATATAATATAAAGGTTTAAGATGTAAGTAAACAAAAACTTGGCTTATAATGGATCGCCATCTCTGCTTAGGACACATCACATAAAATTCACTCTTAGATACGCTGTGAAGTTAATGACAGGGCTTTGTTGAAAAGAGATCTTGTGAGTTTTGATGAAGAAAATCAGCATATGCCTTCTCTTTTATTCTCTCTTGCTCAAAGTGCAATTAGATTTACTCTGCAGGATCACAATGTGTAGTATATATTAATTTTATACTCACTCTATCTATACCAATTTTATGCTAACACTGCTAAGTAACACTAAAAATGCATTAATAAAGTCATAACCATTAGAGGGAATCACAAGTGTTGTAGTCTAAATTTTGTTTTATTTTTAATCTTCTCTGTATATCCTTAATTAAATGATGTATTAGCCTATTCGAGTTTATTTTCACTGTACATTGTATGTTGTGAAGAAGCAGTGGGCTGCAAAGACTGATGAGACAGGACCCAAATCTTTACCCAGACAGGGAGATAGGACACACTCTCACATCAATTTTTAGAGCCATCCAATCAATATATGTATACTTATATATATGAATGATGCTCAAGTCTTTGATGAAAACCACAATAATGACACCCCTGTGACTTTCCCAAGTTCTGAAAAATAATAGGAGATAGGATAAAATCATTAGCAGGTAAGGTTCAAACATCACTTTTATTACTAGTAAAGGCAAGGTTGTAGGGCAGGGTTTATTTGTTCTACCAATATGTAACCCCAGAATTAAGCACAGGCCACTCTGTGGGCCAAAAGGATCAACTCAAATTATGGCCTGGAGGATCAGAGAAGAACTCATATTCCTGGAAGGCAGCTGCGGAGAGCAGGGAGGAACTGAACCCAGGGTTTGTTTCCCCAAATCACTCTTTACTTAAGTCACTCCACCTCCCCTACCCCTCCATGGAGCAATGAAGAGATGGAAAGAAGCAGAAGTGTTACATGCTGGAAATGTGTGGGGAAAAAAGAATTCACCTTCAAAACAGAACAGGTAATACAATATTTGATGTCAAGTGAACTGGGCAGAATCCATGGGCAGGAGAAAAAGAGAAAGCCTTACTGAGAAGGACAGTCAGAACTTTGAGCTAAGTATTCAGGGGAGAAGAGGGAGGAATATTGCAGGCTTGGGCGCTGTCCACAAAAGGGCAGGCCAGGATGGAGAGTTTGTGTTGGAAAGGAGCCAGGGCTGGTGGATCATGTTACCCAGGGCTGGGAAGTCCTGACCGCAGGGACTAGGGAGCTACCTCCCTCCCCAAGGAGCTCTCAGAAGTGGCACATTTGAGGATTTCTTTGTGAATGTGAGTAGGAGAGGTTTACTTTTCTCTTTATTGTATCCTAGCACAATGAACTCTGAGACTGTTTTTAATATATTTGCATGGTCCTCTCTATAATTTATCTTGGCTAATTACATTTAACTATAGGCTTTCCAATTATATATTGAACTTGTGACTAATCATCAGATTTCAATAGCAAAGAGCCTGCAATTTTTTGAGTATATGACCTACGTAAGGACATATTGCAGAGAAAAAATATTCATCCCCTTCTATGATAAAAATCTTGTCTGTGGTTAGATTAAAAACTACCTACAAAAGAGATCTGGTTCTGAGATGGTTTTCGAAAGTGTGTAGTATGTGTCAATCTGGGTGGACCCAGTGGAATGCTGCTCACCAGGTCATGCCCAGATAGAAGAAGCTGTTGATTTTAAAGACTTCTGTCTGTGTTTAAGTGATTATCATAGACATTTCTCCAAAATAAAGACCTTAGAAATGGGGCTTCAAAAAGTGATAACAATCAATTTTGGGATGGTCGATTACCTAGATTTTCTTATTCCATGCATTGAATCACGTTTGCCCAAAAACAATTTTACAAAAAAAAAAAAAATCCCTTAATACAATGAAACTCTAAGATAGGTCTATTCTGTACCAATAAAACAGTTGTTAACTCTTTGCTGAATGCTTTGAATATGGAATGGTGGTAAGAGAGGGGGAAGGGAGGGGAAAGAAATACACATCAGCTGCCTTCCCTGTCATCAAGGAGCTTGGAATTTCACTGGGGAAGTGTGACAAGCATTCGCATGGTAGGTGATAAATACAGAACAGTATGTGGATAAGCACCAGGAAGCCTGCAGTGTCGTTCATTGCTTCATTTATTTGGAAGGCTTACAAAACAGTTGGCAACGCATTGGAGATGTTGTGTTCCTTCGCCTCACATTCTGACAAATGCTCCCGCCTTGCACGGAGGTCATTGGATTCACAGTGTAAGGGATACCATCTCCACTGCCAAAAGCTCGCTCGGTTTTTAGGGTTCCCTTCTTGGGCTGTCATTTTATCACCTGTATAGTGAGGGCTTTGGAACCAAACGAATGTCTTAATTCCTTCCCAGCTGTAGTATTTAACTGAACTAAGAGTCTCTCTAAAGACACAAGAGAAAAGGAGATAGAATCAGTATATTGTAAGACAAAGGGAAAGTTCTGAGGTCTAGTTATGCAGCTACAATGAGGCAATTATCAGAGTAAATGGACCTGACATGAAATATCTGTGTCTGTCAAGTTTTCTTTAGGCTGCTGTAAACATTACAGGCTGTGATGGTTTCTTTCTGGTTTTTTTTTTTTTTTAATTAATGCAGAGGGGTTTATTTTATTTTGTCTGTGTGAATGTTTGTTTACGAGTTGACTTATTTTAACACATTGCCATACGAGGAAAAGAAGTTTTTCCCTGGGGCCATGGCATTTTATTAAAACAAAATGATCCCTTCTAATTTGTTATTTTTTATTGTTTTCTCTGCATGAGTTATATGCAACATAATCCACGTTTTTAGAATTAAATTGTCAATATTAATTGTAACAGTAAGAACTTCAACTAGTAAGATTTTCAGAAATCAACTGCAGGGTTTTGCTTCTTGAGGCCCCGGGTTCAAAACTAGCCTGAGTTAAATACAACTCACATGACAGTCAACGTGTTAACAGTGATCGTTGTGGATTGGGCTGGATTTAATGAACCATTCTTTTTAAAAAAAAAAAAAACTTTATCAAGATACCATTCACATGCCATGCAAGTCACCCATTTAAAGTGTCCAATTCAGTGGCTATGAGTATATTCAGAGTTGAACAACCATTACCAGTCAAATTTAGAACATTCTCATAACCCCAAAGGAACCCCTCACTCCTTCGCTGTCCAACTTCCCCGTTTCCCGCTGTCCCCCAGCCCTCGCAAGCACCAGTCTTTCTGTCTCTAGCGAACCACTCTTGCATGAGGGAAGCAGTCAGCGGGCATCAGAGGTCAAGCGCCACAGTGCAGCTTCATCTGAACACGTACCTTAATGGTTGGAGCTGTTGGAGCTCTCAGTATCTGATGGCAAAGACTAGAGTTTCTAAATGCAACTGATTAGAAGAATTAATCTTATCAAAAAAAACAATAGCAACTTGAAAATTAGTAATCCTTAGGGAATGGGAGAAGCACTTCTAGGTAGAGGGACCAGTGTGTTCAAATGCTCAGAGGAAGGAGGCGTCCCAGAGCCTTTGCAAAGGAACAGAGGGGGCAGCAGAGTGTTCGCAGGAAAGGTCGTGAGGAAGATGCCGAGGGCCTCGAGCCAGTGTGTGGAAGGTGCGATGGGAGATGCCTGAGAGGTTGAACTTGACCCACTGTATTAGTTTCCTGTGGCTGCTGTAACAAAGTGCAACAAACTTGGTGGCTTAGGACACAAAAATTTATTGTCTCATAGACCTGGAGGCTAGAATTCCAAAACTGAGTTATTGGCAGGGCCATATTCCCTCTGAAGCCTGTAGAGGGAGGATCCTTCCTTGCCCCTTCCGTCTTCAGGCAGCCTCAGACATTCCAAAATTCCAGTCTCTGCCTCTCTGTTCACATTGGCGTTCTCCCTGTGTCCCTTCACACCGTCTGCCCTCTAGGGATATCTGTCTCCGTGTCCAAACTCCCCCCTTTTATAAGGACACCAGTCATATTGGATTAGGGCCCACCTCTAATGACCCCATTTTAACTTAGTTCTGTAAAGACCCTATTTCCAAATGAAGTCACATTCTCAGATACAGAGGATTAGGACTTCAACATTTCTTTAAGGGACAAAGTTCAACCCATAGTAGCCACCAAGCATTTGGGTGTCACTGCAGGGGAGTCGAATGCTAATATTTGCATTTTAGAAAGTCAGACAGCTGTGAGGAGGGTGAATACAAAGCAGTAGTTAGGAACTACTATTGACCCTGTGCAAGCAAGAGGTCTCGTGGGTCTTGTATGATTGACCAAGAATATGGGCTATTACTTTATCTTTCACTCACCAAATTCTTCAAATTTAAAAAGAAGAAAAGAGAAAAAGAAAAAGAAATCCTCAAATCCACAGCAGAATTAGAAAATCAGGGAAAAACACCATCAGCGACAAGAATACTCAAGAATTCCTAGAAGGTATTAAAAAAAATGAATCTGATTGTGGTGAAACCCTGCAGAACCAAGGATTGTATTTGCTTTTACAGTTGCATGCTGTGTATTAATAAAACCTTGGTTTTAGGTCAGCAAGGAGAAAGAGAATGAAATGAAAAATGCACGAGCCCTTTGACCCAACAATTCCACGTCTAGGAATCCATCCTGTCAATATCGATATGCTCACTCATGTGCTCAGTTACATATGCAAGAGTAATCATTGCAATGTTTTTTTGTAATTGAGGAAAACCAAAAATAATCTACATATCCATTGGCATGGAACTGCCCAAATATAGTATGTCCATACCATTCATTGACTCTCTGTAGTTATTAAAAAGAATGAGATAACTCTATATGTACTGACTTGGAAAGTTCTCTAAGATAAGTAAATGAATACAAAATAAAATTGTTGAACTGTGACTAGTATAGGGTACCACACATGTAATAAAAAAAGAAAAAAAAATGCCTTTAAATTTTTCTATCTTTCTAGGCCATTTTTAAGTGTTGTACTCAGCTCTAATAGTGCTTACCTATAGGGAAGGGAATGGGATTGGGACAAGATGGTGAAAGAAACTTTCTTTAAAAAAATACTGTATATCCTTCTGTATTCTGTAAACTTTTCCAACAAGCATGTATTATGTTAAAACCAGAAATTTACGTAACAGACATGTAAGGAGGTAGAACCCACGACCTTTGCCAACAGCTGAGTGTGGTGAACAGCAGGGTAGTAGAGAGAAGAGCAAGTGGGAGGGAGATGGAAGGGGCAGGGGGGAGAGGAACATGAATTCAGACACTCGGAAGCAAAAAGGCAATATTTTAAAGAGAACTGTTTTTAAAATATAAAACGAACAAAAAAGAGGTATGTATCTTGCTGTAGAATAGATCTAGGAGTTTTAGTTTGAGAAACAGAGGGATTTATACAACTTAAACTACAACCAGCAGAGCCCATCAGCATGAGAATGGAGAACATTGCCAGGAGATGAGAGTCAGTTGCAGAAATTAGTGTCATCCCCAGAATTTCTTCTGCTGAGAAGGCCACCAACGACTTAGCCCTAGTGATGTACAGGTTGCAAATAAAGGGACAAACAAAATGAGGGACAGGGTTGTATCTGTGGAATGGGAGGAAAAACTCCTTACCCGTCTGTGTGTTAACCACTTCACTTGTTCTCTCTGTTTTCCCTTCCCTATCTGACCTTCCTTTCCCTCCCTCACCCTCTTTTACACACACAGGTACACCCACGCACATCTCTCCACCCCTTTGATTCACATCTAACCTGAAAACAAAAAATTAAAACACAGGGAACTCATACAAGAAAACGACACCCAAATCAGTTAAGTGCCTCCAAATTTTAAAGAAAAGAAAAGATTTTCTGCCAAAATCATCATGTGAAAATGTTCATGACCTACTTATTTTATGATCAAAAATGTGAATCAGATAATATTAACATGACAGAAAGCTTGAAAAACAAGTGACAATAGCATTTCCAACATCAACTTTTATATACCTGGTGTTTTACAGTTGACGTACAGAACAATTTCACACGCATTGTCTCATTTGAGCCTCACACGAACCATTGGAGGGAGATAATCCCTCCGTCTCTTTATGGAATGGGACCCCGAGTCCCAGAAATTGGCAAGTACCACGTCTGGTGACACTTCAGCTGTCTTTTCTGTGACACTCTGATGTCTGCCTGGCCTTGGCAGAATATACTTGGAACTCCATGGATTCATCTCTCAGGCTAAACCTTTCAGACTTTATTTTCCAAAATCTTACTCTGTCAACTATCTTAACTTTGAAGAATTACAGAAGTTAGGAAAGTATATTAATCCATGTTGTATACTTATAAAGTAGAGTAGTCATTTGAACAACAAGCTTGGTAAATAAAGATAAATAAAGAGATATGGTGCCCTTTTTGGAGGCTACCAACAATGGCTTACAAAATAAAAACGTAGAATTTAATTTCAGAAATAGTAATTATTTCCTCATTTGTGATGCTAAATCTATAGATACTTTTATAAGCCGTAAGCAATGGAGGGAAGACCAAAGAAATGAGGTTTTGATCTTAGCCAGGCTCTAAGGTATTTCCTGGTGCCTGGCCTAGAAATATTAGCTATACTTGTTCATAAGAAGTAGCTATTAATTATTTCACTAATTCATAGCATATAATCCCTAATTCCTCTATTTGAAGGAAGAAAGCAGAAAAATTGTTACTAAATATAGTACCTGCAAGAACAGTAAGGAAATCATTCACTGATTTGTTCCCCTTCTAGAAGTTTCCATATATAACATGGCACAACTGCAGCCCTTCCCCCCAGAGTCATCAAAGAGCTATAATGTACAGAGAGGAGTAGGGATATGAAGTAGTACTTAGGACAAATTGAGGGCCATAACAGCCCTCCACCGATAGTTCCCTGGCCTTGGTTTTACAGGGGCCATGGTCCTAGGCAGATACCCTTTGTCTTTGAGGCATCCCTTTCAGATAACATAAAGATCTGGTAAATAGCCAGTCGAATCTCTGGTTGCTCATTCTGAGGTTAGTTTTGCTACAACACTCCTTTTTTATTTTTCTCCTCTATCATGGTCTTGTATAGATTTTCTTACCTCTGCTACTTCTTTAATGACAGAATAGTTACCATGGCAACACCTGTTGATGACAGACCAAAAAAAAAAAAAAATGTAATTCTGCAGAGAGAAAGCTGCCCCTGTATTTCTCTCTCCTAGCTCTCACAGTCAGGTTCAAGGGGGGGGGGGTTGTTTCTTCTTTTTAGTCTTGTGGGTGACACCGGTTTTCTCCCTTTTGGCCGATTAATTGCGGAAACTGCTCTCTGCTCTTTCAGTTTTACATGCTATGATGTAACCATGTTACCCTCTGGAGCATTTCTTGTCTAGTGACTTTTACCATCTGTAATGGAAATTGTATCTTTGTCCAAGGGAGTTGAAGATCTTTCAAACCTGTTTTTTCTTTCTCCTTTCCTTTTTGCCTTTCCCCTTCTACCCTTACTTGATCAATTAGATGGGCTCATCACAGCCAGCCGGCCAGCCAAGGGCCACAGTAGGAGAGTCCAGATTTCATGTCTTCCTAAAAATGCTCTTAGGCTGGACATCAAAACAACTAATAAAATAAAACTTGAGTTATAGATAATACTAATTAATTCTACAAACAGGTTGATGAAAATCAATAAATTGAAGAGACTTAAAAAATAACAATGTACTAAAGACCAGTCATGTATGATCAGTTGCTAGTCTGTTCTTATAGAAACGTAGCTGTATCACAAATATTCCATATTTAAACAAGCATTTTAGTGTCCTTGATTGTGATGTGCCTGGCAGGAGAATCTTTAGATGAGGGTTTTGTTTTGTTTTGTTTTGTTTAAAAAGCACCAGCCCTACAGCCAAATCGTCTGATTAGGGAGAACAAGCCCTGGTAGCATATATTAAATGGTTAAGCTGCCACCATAGAGCTGAAGGTAATGAAAAGTGACCTAGGTTGTATTCATGGCTCAGTCCCTAAATAGCTGTGTGATCACAGCTGGGCCTCAATTTCCTTGTTGCTAAAATAGAGATTGAGCCAAAATATTGTACAGTTTGCTTTTAACTCTAAACATACATTAATGTAACTTTGAAATACACACAAGTGCTGAACAGTAGAACAAAAGCATCATTATACACTAAGGGCTGAGAAAATGTAAACAGAGAACCAGGGCAGAATCCTAAGCATGATTTTTGAGTGACTTTTCAAAGACAAGGCACAGCATGAATTAACCAAGAGGGGAGTCAAAGAAAATAAGTGATCTAACATATCAATCTCAATATAGTATGTCCCAGTAAAGCAAAAAAGTTCCCTGGGAATTTTGGTCAGTACAAATTCTTAGGGAGTCCTTTAAAAAGTTTCCTCACAATTAAAAATTTATTGAAAGTGTTCTCATTAATTATGCTGCATGTTGTTTTGGTCATTCATCTCTCAAGCTGTCACTGAGAACAGGGTTTTAAAAGACAAATTCTGTCTTTGAAATTGTATAGTGAATTATGTGAAACTGCCCATTATATCAGTGTTCATTTCCATTTATATAATTAAGGAATAACTCCAGGATAGCATCTGGGTTGATGTGTAAACCTTCTCGATATGGGATTTATAAAGTAATGAGAGTTGCCTTTATTACCCTAATCTCTGTGTCTTTAAATCAGGACTGGAATATTAGGCAACTTGACCATTTCTTCATGCACTGGCTCTGTGTTAGTTTCCTAGGGCTTCCATCACAAAACACCATAAACTGAGTGGCTTAAACGACAGAAATTGCTTGTCTCACAATTTTAGAGACTAGAAATCTGAGATCCAGGTGTCGGCAGGGCCGTGCTCACTCCAAGCGCTCTAGGCAAGAATCTGCTCCAGGCTTCTCTCGTAGCTGCCTGTGGTTCCTTGGCTTATGGCAGCATAACTTCAGTTGTCACATGAGATTGTCCCTGTGTGCATGTCTCTGTGTCTAAATTTCCTCTTTTTATAAGGACACTGATCATACTGGGTCAGGGCATGACCTACTCTAGTATGAGTTCATCTTAACTAATTACAATGTATCTGTGATGACCCTATTTCCAAATAAGGTCACATTCTGTGGTACTGGGGGTTAAAACTTAAAGATATGAATTTAGGGGCACACAACTCAACCCACGACAGGCTCAGAAAGGTAGCACACAGGCGTATGTACTCAAACACACGGAGTATGATATTTTAAGTGTGGTCACCCTGCAAAGATGGACTCAGACTGGAATCCATCGTGATACCTTTAGTTCTGCTAAACATACCTTGTTTTACCAATCATGATATAGCTAACATTTACTTAACACTTATTAATAGTATTGCGAGTCTCTCGTTAGAATGCTTAAGCATACATTAGTTCATGCATTATTTCCCTTTAAGTAAATCTCCTCGACTTTCTCTGTGATACTCAGCATTATCACTTGCTATTTTGGAATTTCTCTAAAGTTCCACTTAGATGAACTAGCAGTTATTTTCCATTAGAGAAATGATCAGAATGTCATGCATACGACAGCATCTCATAAGACCAGCCCTATGTCACGAGAGAGTGGCCACATGGTATCAGTGGCACAGCTCTGGTGCGGCATCTGCAGGCAGCGTGGAAAGTCTAAGATCGAAGTGGCCAAATGTGTGTGTTCTCTCTCATTACAAGATAGACATTCTCTCCATACACTTACAGAGAGGGAATGCGGATGTAGATATATGGTCTCTACATACACACGCAGAGAGTGCAAGGAAGCAAGGGGGTGCACTATAAAGTTACTTTATCCCGTGTGCTCCATTATAAAATGCCAACCTACTGCACCCGCCATTCACACACAGCCATACGTACCCCTCTGAAACTCAGACGTTTCACAGGCAGCAATCCTTCAGAACGTGGAAGCTGCCAGGCAAATGACCAGAGCTTGGATGCATCTTCTTCTGTGACCCGCCCCCACCTCGGGCAGAGCCTTTGCCTCAGGTCAACACGAACAGCACAGCCTGTTCTGCAGAACCCCGAGAATGGAGGGGAAGGCCCTTGCTATCCTGGAGTTACTCTGTGGCTGAGACTTCTGACAGCAGATTTCTATGAAATTGGGGGGTCTCAAAGGTATACCTGGGCAGACTTCAGGCTAGTTACTAACCCCACACCTTGCTCAGCTTCCTGGGGAAGGGGAAGTCTTCCTTGCATGCCCCCTCCCCCACGTACACACCTGTCCACACAACTTCTGCTGGGAAAGCCCAGCCAGCAGCCCTCCAACTCCACAGCCTTTTGAGTGATCCCGAGATTAGATAAAACGGAAGCTATTTCTCATCGGGAAATGTCTGATTTTAGGCTCTGTGATCAACATGGCAGTGTTCCAGGTGGCTACCCAGTTAGGTGCCCATCATGAGGCAGAGGCAGGATGGGGCATATGCAGGGAGGCAAAGACAAGCCAAAGCTACAGGCTCTATTAATGGCAGCTAAAGCCCCAGTCCAAGAGGAAATGTCCCAAATGTGCAGCGTGGAAGGGACTGGAGTGATATTTACGTTTTGTGCTGCTTATTCATAAGCAAGGACGTAACATTGACAGGTGAATATAGAAAAGGAATCAAAGAATATCCTCTTTGGTTTCCCTGGTTATTGTCTCATGTTTACTTACATTGTGTAAAGGAGAATGTCTTTAAATATTTCTTTTACTACCAGTTTATAAGCTAGTAATGAAAGGAGTCAATTTATATATTTTCTGTTCACTAAAGCAACACTTAAGCACTGAAGTTAATCTTGCTTTATGTTCAGATGTCTGAGAAGCATGCTGTAGAACTTCCCTTAAATACATCAGACTTGCGTATTATAAACTATTCTTTGCCAACGAGAAAGATTTATTTTTCTCTTGAACACTTTGGTCATTTTGATTATCTCTCTACTAATATTGAAGCTGCAAGAAATTGATATCCAAGCCACACTTGGGATGCATGCTTAGAGATAAGGCTTATACTTCATCATGTCATTTTAAGCCTCTTTTAAGGCAGCATATTTAAATAGAAGGTTATTGCGAAAAAGATGTCATTTGTTAATAACTCAATGTATGTGTTATAACTGTATCAAATTTAACCTGGGTCTGTATATTATAGATAGTATAAGGATACATGTTTAAGGATTTTTATCATCCCCTGTCTAGAATTCAAGAAAAATACGTTCTCCTTGGAAAGGGGATTACAGAATTTTCATTAAATCACACCATTGAAGAGGATTTTCAAAAGTAACTATTTTTCCAGTGTCATACAATCTTTTTGATGCCTAAAGAAATCTGATTTTTTTTTGGCCTTCTGCTTATCTTCCCAGTGACCTTTCTTGGGCACCTCTGTGAACTCTCCTTTCTTGCCTCTTCCATTTTTCTGTCCTCAGTACAGAAAAGAAAACGCTCTTCTCTTAATGGACTGTTGCTTTGCATACATCAGGGATTTCAGCTGTTCAAGTGTGTGAAAAATGAAGCAGGAGACATCAGATGGCATGAAGACCAGAACTGTTAACACAGTAAATACCAGGAAGGCTGAAAGTGTGAGCCAAAGCAGCTGGGGGGTGGAAGAGACGAGAGGCACAGGTGGGAGAACCAGCAAGGAAAAACGACCAGAAAACACGCAGGAGCTTAGCAAGGAGAGAAGAGCAGCCCAGGAAAACAAGAATCCTAGGATGAGGAAGGAGGAAACATTGATAGTTACACTTTTGCAATATTGCACAGTGCATCAGAGCCCATATATGCTGTCTCTTGCCACTTCTTTAATTGCTGTACCATTGAGCATATTTAACATAGTTTTCTTGCATGATTATTGAGAAGGACCAAATATTGACATTTTAATGAAAGGAAAAGTCTGTGCTTTCAGGTTGATCTCTATTGTATTGATAATTTATTAAACCCATCAAGGAATTCAGGTGGATTAATGAGAAATGGCATGCATTAGTTTATGGATTTCTTTTTTTTTACTGAAAGTATATGAAATTGCTAACATTTATCATTTGGACAAATAGGGGTATGAATAATTAGCTGGATTAATAACTGATTTGGTAGGTATATCCAGAGGGAACTGATTAATAAATTGCTCTCTTCCTGGAGAGAGATTTTTGATATTTTAAGCTAATCCTACCTAGACAACATTAGGCCTTACTTGGGTAAAACTCTGTAAATGCATGGCCCAAAGTTGGGAGAGATAGCAAATGTAAAAAATGATGGCAATAGAATTCAGGAACATCTTGACATTTAACACATGAACCCACGTCTAAGAAGCAGAAATGGCACAGGGATCAATGCAATTACCCCTCACTGCCAACTAAATTGCAAAATGACAGCAAGGAGAGATGACATGAGAAATTTAGATTTCGTTTTAGTCAAGTATAAGATGCATATACATCAACAGCGTAATGAAGCTGGTAACAAAGCTTCTGTGATCTTTAGCTTTCTGAATAAAGTATAGCAGGTGGCCGACAGAAGAGAGAGTCCCTTTCTGGTCTTTGCTGATTAAGTGTGACTTCATCTGGAGAATTGCCTTTGAGCTGATCTTTTAGAACAGAACATCCAGAAAACAAAAGTGCAGGCCCCACTGTGTCTCCCTCTGCCTTCCCTGTTTCCTCACTATTCGTTCCTCTTGCATGCATCATCTTGCTCTCCCCAAATCTGAATTTGTTTTGGCTAAAGCAGGAAATACTTAAGATATCAAAGCCTACCCCATAGTCTAGTGGAGCGTATCAGTAATCATACTCTCCGTGTGCCTTGCCCACTGTAGGGTCTTGCTCAATGCTGGCTGTATTTGTTTGCTGAACTTTAATCTCCCATGCTGAGATGGTATTGCCCAGTGCTGACCGCTAGGTCATCACCCTTGCATTCCAGTGGCCTTCGTTACCATCCAGATGTGGTATCTGGCATCCTAGGAATGACATCCCAGGAATGACTCACTCCTGAACCTTCCAAGTTTCAGCTCTTTCTGTTGTTGTGTATACAGGTGTCTGGCACTGAATATCTACATTGGGTACCGCGGTCTATCTTGGCCTTGCCAGGTAGTCTTCTTGAGAATTGTGGCTCTTACCCTGAGTCACTGCCCACTGGCCAGATTCTGTTGCTATGACTAGACCTCCAGGATGATAGTAGACTACCTGACTCTACCAGCCTGCTACTCTCTACTGAAAGCTTTGCCTCCCTGTGATAGCTGGGCCTGAAAATTCCCCCCACCAAACCATGAAAACTCAGATAAAGGACTGTTTCCTAAATCAGATCCAGGATCTCTCATCCATTGGATGATGTGTTTGGTTGCTGGCCTGCCCCCTAGGTTGGGCTTCGTAGCTGGAGCAGGCTCTCAACCTACTCTGCTCTGGTGAGCAGACTTGGCCAGGGTCATGCTCTCTTCTCCTTACAGTCTTTGTGTTTCTTTGAGTTACAGCAGGTGATACTTAAAACTCTATTCTTTCAGATACAGAAACAGATGCTACAGGGCAGGGTGAGAGGGACTTCTTTAAATGAGTGTCTTTAAGCATTTGAAGGATTGCCATGTAGGAGAACTATTGGACTTGTTCCGCATGGCCCTAGAAGTTAAAACCAAGTCTCAAACTAGGTTGAAGCCAGTAAGCCAGTGGAATACAGAAGAACTTTGCTTACTACTAGCTCAAATTAAACAGCACTTCCCAGAGACAGAAAGGCATTCCTTGGGGGAGAGGAAGCCCTTCATTATGGAAGGGAGGCTAGCACAGCTAGATTAGCAGGTCTAAGTTTTGTTTATTGGTTTGTCTCCATTGCAACATGGATAATGGACAGTATCGGCTTGGATGGCATTTGCATGTGTGAACTATTGCTGTGATGGTATGCCAGTCATGACAGACCTGTAATCCTACTCTCTTCTCTGTCTTCAGGAACTGTGAGTAAGAGCAGCTTTATTATAGCAATATCGTGAGTCTGCTCTGATTCTTTAAAATTAATTCAATCAGTGAACAAATATTGAGTGACCACTGTATTCTAGGCACTGTGATGCATTCAGTGCACAGTACTTTGAACTGTTCTGTTTAATCAAGTCCTTTTGACAGTGCAACTGTAGACTGGATGTCATGGACATTGTAGAAGGGATTCAGGTATCAAGTGGGGTTGATTTATAGATGATCGTTTAAGTTTCTTTTAAATTTGAGAATCTGTAAGTGAGCTTCATGATTCTAGTCTCATACTGAGTAGGTATCTTGCCTCCAGGAATAGTTTTTAAAAGTCAAACATGAATTTGGAATAGGGTTGCTGAAGTCTATTCTACCAAATCCCTGTGTTTATCTACCCAGATAGCAGGGAAGTACACTCTCAGAATCACAACTGCTCCCCAGAAGAGACTGTTAGGGCATAGCCTTGAGAAAACACTCTCTTCTCTTTAGATGTCTCCTCTGCAATGCCAGGCAGTGGAGACTTGACCCAGGCCATCTGTCAGGTGCATATCTCATCCCTCAGGGTCCCAGTGTCCCACAAGTTGAGCTCTCTTTCAGTTCCTCTGAGTGGCTTTAGCCAGAACAAGCCTTTGGGTTAGTTTGGCATCATGAACTCCTGGAGTTCACCTGTTTGGATCTTCTTATGAATGTCATCATCAGTGTTAAGAACCTGAAATCATTCCTCGTGAAAGCTGCCAGTGAAATTGGTATAGAAGAAACAGTGCTCGGCTTGGCATTCCACTGTCTTAGTATATGCAGGTGTTGGGAGTGGTCATACTTGACTAGAGTGCTGGTTTCAGAATCCGAAACTGCCATTCAGTAGAAAAAGAAATCAGTGTTGAAAGTACCAGGTTTCTGTTTGATCAGGTCAGTAATTGTTTGCAGTGATTCACTGCTGTCCACTCTTAGAGACAGAAAGGTGGAAGGGGGCCTGAAGGAGCGTTCGGTCCATGCAGAATTATAATCACGTTGCCTCAGTTGGGACGTGATAGTTTGCAGTGGAGCTGGGTGGTCTGTTTAGTGTAGCAATTCCAGGGATTTTGATTAAAATTACACTTGGGTTTGCCATATTTCTTTAAGATTGATTTGGAGAATGACTGATGTTATAATTTTATGTGTGTGCGTGTGTGTGTGTATTCCACGTCCCCTCCCTTGGAATATTTTTTTTTGGAAAGAGCTTTATTTAGGTACAATTCACATACCATACAATTCACCCATTTAAAGTATACAATGTAATGATTTTTAGTATATTTACATAGTTGTGCAGCCATCAATTTTAGACCCAGGATCATCATCCCTTTTTTCTCAGCCCTAAGCAACCACAAATCTACTTTTGGTCTCTATATATTTGCCCATTTTGGATATTTCTTATAAATGGGATCATACAATATGTGGGGTTTTTGTGACTGGCTTCTTTCATTTAGCATGTTTTCAAGGTTCATCCATGTCGTAACATGTATTAGTACTTCATTCCATTTATGGCTGAAAAATATTCTTCTGTATGGATATGCCACGTTTTGTTTATCCATTCACTAGCTGAGGGACATTTGGATTGTTTCCACTCTTTGACTTTTATGAGTAATGCTTCTGTGAACATCTATGTACAAGTTTCTGTGTGGACATATATTTTCATTTCTCTCGATATATACCTAGGAGTAGAATTGCTGGGTCAATTGGTAACTCTATGTTGAACATTTTGAGGAACTTCCAGACTGTTTCAAAGTGGCCGCATCATTTTTATTCCTATCAGCAGGGTATGAGGGTTCTGATTTCTCTATATCCTCGTTAACACCTGTTATTATCTTAGACATTTTTATTATAGCAATCCCAGTGGGTGTGAAGCGGTATCTTGTTGTGGTTTGATTTGCACATCCTTGATGACTAGTGATGTTGAACATCTTTTCATGTGCTTATTGACCATTTATGTATCTTTTTTGGAGAAATGTCTATTCACATCCTTTGCTTGTTTTTGGTTGGGTTATATATCTTTTTGTTATTAAGTTATAGGAGTTATTTATATATTTTAGATACAAATCCTTTATTGGATACAATTTACACATATTTTTCCCCATTCTTTGGATTGTCTTTTGACTCTCTTGATAGTGTCCTTTAAAAGACAGATATTTTTATTTGGATAAAGTTCAGTTTGTCTATTTTTTCTTTTATTGCTGTGCTCTTGGTGTCGTATCTAAAGTACTGCTGCCAAATCTGAGCTCATGAAGATTCAGTCCTATGTTTTCTTCTAAGAGTTTTGTAGTGTTAGCTCTTACATTTAGGTATTTTATCCATTTCAGTTAACTTTTATAGTCTGAGTCAAAGATCCAACTTCATCCTTTTGTATATAGCTCTCTAGTTGTCCTAGAACCATTTGTTGAAAAATTTCATTCTTTCCCCATTGACTAGCCTTGGCACCCTTGTCAAAAAAATCAATTTACCATATAATTGAAGGAGTATAAATATATGGGTTTATTTCTGGATGCTGAAGTTCAACCTGTTGATCTGTATGTCTGTCCTTATGACAGTACCACCCTGTCTTGATTACTTTGTTTCCTTGGAATATTTTTAATTCATGAAATGTATATTCTGAAAATATAAAACTATGTACCACTCTTATTAAATTAACTGTCAAATCGTATATCCAATTTTCAAATCAGTCTCTTTCCTCATATCTAGTAATAGAGCATATTCAAACATATTTCTAGTATGCATTAATTGGATTTGGCATTTTAAGAAAAAATTTTTATTCTTATCATTATTTTTTTTTTACTGAAGCAATTTGATTTAGATAATCAAATTTTGCTGATATTTCTAATTCAGGAGCGTTCTTTGGAATCAACCATGATGACACGGAGAAGTGGAGAGGTTTACAGTGGGAATCCACATCTAAATATACTTGTATGGCAGGGGTTCAGAAGGAGGTTTGATTTGAAATCTAATGAAAGAGTGAAATGCTGGCTTGAGAACTCAGTTGTCTGTCAATCTCTGCACCCAGTGAAGCCCTGTCCCCCTGGTTTGCATGATTGACAGTGGAAAGAACTGGAGTCAGGTTAGAGGAAGACAGCCCACGATTGTGTGTCTTATTCTGATCTTTTTAGACTTATTAAAAGAAAATAATAATGTAGCTGAATGCAGTGGCAAACAAAAGGCAGCATTTCTCACTTGATAACTGTCAGGGAAACAATAGACATACCTCAAGATAATACAAATATTCTGCCGATTCTGCTGTGGAAGAAAGCAACACACAGTCTAAGATGGTAAGATGTGGTCCTAACAAAAGAATGTCAGTAGATGCAAATCTTGAAGGTTCGCGTTCTACTCAGTTTGTTATATTGAAAATCAGGAATTGTGCCTCAGTCGGTTGAAATAATTGAGAGGTTCTGAATCTTAGTCAACAGCCAGGATATTCTCCCTTAAATGTAAATACGGTCATTCATTCATTCACTCCCTCCATCCCTCTGCCCTCTGCCCTCACTCTCACACTGTACCTGTCCTGGTGTCTTACGTAAAGTAAATGTTCAGTTCAGGAGATGCTTATTCTAGGCTGGGAAGAGAACTAGAGAGGAAGCTGGAGAGGGATGGAGGAAGGGCTGGGCACCAACAGTAGAGCAGGACCGCAGACAGGACTGGGGCAGTGACAGACCAGAAGCGAGCGCGAGGGAGGTCATCCCTGTAGTCTCTCCATTTCTGTGCATCTTCCCATTTCAACAGCAGAATACACGAAGGGATGACCTGGGATCAGATCTGCGCGTCATTCAGGTCACACTGTTCACACTGCACCAAAATCTCCTTGTAACAAGAAATTTTCAGAACTGAACCACACTTACCTTACCAAAAACCATAAATGCTCATTTCAGACATATTACTTGTTCTATTTCAAATTCAGATAAGTTATTTGAATTTTGACATCACTACAGTAACACACAGATTTATTTGGTATGAACCAGGAGGAATATGGAAAGAGCAAGTAAATTGATTTGTATTTGATCAGGCACTGACTTGGCTGTCATTTTAGCAAAAATTTTTTATTCACTACTATTTGCAGTTTTGCCTTTACTTTGCAATTTGCTTTGTTCAGGAAGGAATATAAAGCTCAAGGTTTGGCATAAATAAGCTAGCATTTTTACAGTGAACTGGATAAATATCTTTCACAGTCTATATCCATCTGTCTTTTTTTTCTAACTTTCCTTCTCTTTGGTTATAGGCCAAGACAGAAGAGAGAACTCTCACCACCAAATTGCAAAGGGAATACATTGCCAGAATTTGGAATACTTTTTTGGACAAACATTTCTCCAGGGTAAATATTACCATTGTACCAATGAGGGGGCAGAGCATTAGAATTTTTTGAACTGCCGTGATACAGCACAAAGGTTTCATTGTTTAGTCTAATACAGACCTAGAGTGATACAAGAGAAAGAGGGAGAGGGAGATAGAGAAGAAAGCAGAGCTGTTGGGGTATCCTGCAGCCTCTTCTAAATGTGTTACCAGGAGAATGCTGTCAGAATCTGGAGCTCACTGAGCTGCACTAAAAACGTGTGGGAAAAAGGAGGAAAGGAGAAGCTGGACTTTTCTCTTCGTGTTACAGATACTCATGAAAATAAAAGCCAGTGTGGTTCAGTTATAAAAATAGCATTTTAACCTTTATGAGGAAAAAAACTGGGTAATTTTCTTTAGCGGTTACAATAAAATGTATGCTATATTCATGTCACAAGAAGGGAAAACCCGAATTATAATATTTTACACCAGCTAAGACTTACAAGTATGGAAGATTTTAAGGAAGTCCGTGTTCTTTTATAAAAATGCCTATTAAGTAAGCCTTTTGTTGGTTTGTGAGAAATGCTTCATGAAGTTCTTGTTTTGTAAAATCATATCCTTAATGCTTCTTGTGGAGAGGGTGTGTGTGTGTGTGTGTGTGTGTGTGTGTGTGAGAGAGAGAGAGAGAGAGAGAGAGAGAGAGAGAGGGAACACCAACGGGGAATCTGCCAGCATCATGCTACACATTTTTGAGGAGTAACTGTAGGTGCTTTCTTTATGAATCATGAGCTTAGTGGAAATGAAGGCTTAACAGAAGCAGCCGAATTCACAGTCAGCTTTGGCATTCATGAATTAGCTGCCAATATTTTAGCACAAATTACTGTGTCATTTCTATGAAGTTTCCCTGTTGCTGCCCAGTCTGTAGCTAAAAGCTGTTTCATTTTATCTGATGAGATGCCTGCTGAAATTTTACCTGATGTAATGCCTCCTTCCTTCCTTATAAAGATATTTGTGCACCCACACACAGAGAAATGCAAACATATATGATCCAATGCAAAAGAAAATATACTTGTCAACTTTTGTCTGTTTAGAAGTTGGTATTATATAGTTGACACTACTTAGCCCGTAGTTTCTAGAGGGCAATTTCAGATGGGCAAGAAAGAGGGAAGTCATGTTTTCCTCCTCATTCCTCATCCCAATTATTTTCTTCTGAAGGGGTCGGGGTTGGGGGAATGTAGGCTGTACATTAGAGCAGAATTTTGTGATACTATTCATTCTCTGTTCTGACAGAGAGGACATTGTTCACTGTAATAGGCTTGGCAGGAATCCGTGCTGTGCATACAGAATGGGAAAATAGCAGAGCAATGGGAAATTGCAAAATTCTAAGCACTAGATAAGCTTAGAGATTTTTTAAAAGAATATGTTAATAGCTTCTCATTATTGTAGATGTAAGTCATAATTTGGGAAAATAATTTTCCTTTCAGTGATAGTTTTCTTCACATTGCATTATGTATGTATTACATGAAAAAAGGTCTTTAAGATAGCAGTGTGTCTATCTAAATACTGTAGTAACAAGAATTAAAATACTTGAACACACCAGACCTGCTTTGATATTGCTCCTTGTGCATTAGCACTCACATCAGTACAGATGAAATTAACCTATGCACGTCATCTGGTAATTCACGGAAGCAAGTGTGTGTTGCCTAAGATAAGATTAAAAAGATGCATTTAAAGATGTGCTTTGAGGTAAGAGGTATACTGGTAGGGAGCATGTGAAAGGGAGCCATGTCCCAAATGGTCAGAATTTAAGGGTTCAAATCAAAAGTTCAAAGCAACTTGCAAACCCTGGATTGAAAACTGAGCTGGCCGTGACTGAAGTCCCATGTTTCTGTGTATTCCCACCTTTCCCTGAACACAGGGACTGTGCGGTATGATGGTCTCTGGTAGCCCCAGATGCCCGGGGACTTCGCGTGTGTGCATATGTGCATGTGTCTTCCTTACTAGAGCAAAAAACGATATTGCCAGGCTGCAGTCTGCTGTGTTTGCAGACTGCACACGTGAGCTAGCGAACAGGAGAGACAGCAGGTGTTCAGGGGACACTGCCAACTCCAAGTTTAAGGGCTCCTCATCCTTAGGCTCAGAGAGAGATTCATTGTTACTCCCCAAATTTGACTCATATGCGTAAGAACAATTCCCTGGACATTTTTACAAAAACTACATACTATAAATTATGAGAGTTCTGAAATTATAGTTGTGATAGTGTCAGTATACAGTAGGTCATTAGATTATTGTAGATCCTCTCAGCTTTTTATGCAACCTATGTAAGGATTAGTTTTATATAACAAAAGCAGATCCTTCACCACTTACGATGTGATTCACACATATTATCTGCTTTGTTGTTTTTAAATTTCTTAGTCTTTTAAGAAGTATTTGTTTGACAATCTTTTTAAAGATGTATTTGTATATCTTTTTTCCCCACTCCTTCTTGCCCCCATATCTGTATATCTTTTTTAAAAATATATAGAAATACATTCAGATGATGATATTTTCAAGTACATAAAAAAGAAACCAAGAAAAATTAACCAAGTCTTTACCAAACTCTTTCCCTTCATTGTTTGTATCTATTTAGTACGTTTTTTGGTCAGTTTTTAAAGTAGTTTTTATGCGATTGTTTTTCACAGCTGAGTTAAGGGTTACGGAGGGAGGTAAGGCCCCGGCAGAGGCGGGCCAGCCTCTCCTCTTGCCCTGCCAGGAGCTCCTGGGAGATGGAGGTGCTGCCTGTGGCCGCAGGCTGGTGGGCCCCTGGAAGGCACTGCCACGTGCAGGGTAATTGCTGGCCCATCTGTGACTCTGCAGCCACAAGGCCTATCCTGCCTACTTGTTCCCATTCTGCCAGAATCCCCAGTAACCACTGTACTGGAGGCCTGATCATTAGCAGGTGCTGCTGACAGCCGGCTCTCCATGACATGCGACCACAGCTAGCCAGAAAGCGGTGGGAGCCCGCAGGCAGCTGCGTCAGCGTGTGCATTGGTCTCGTGTATCCTTGTAACAGATCAGACTGTCTTAAAGTAAGGCAGGTGAGTGCCTTGTTTTCACCAATGCTGTTTGTCGTCATCCATTATGAAAGGAAATGTTCATCAGCTGGGGGAAATTGGATAGAAATTGGGGGAAATAAAATGACATTATTTTATTTAACAATTATATTGTACCTACTGTGAGGCAAGCACTGGTCTAAGCACTTTGCACATATCAAACTTTAACCCTCCTGACCAACCTCCCACTCTTGTTAGTCTTCCCACTGTACTGAAAAGGAAACTAAAGTTCACTGCAGGTAAGTAACTTGCCAGGTGAGGGTAGAAACGGCATCCAGGGTCAGGCGTTAGGGCTCTGCGCACCCAACACAAGTGCCACCCGGACCACACCAGAGCTTGCTTAACTGTCATGTCCCTTCGGGGTCTGTAAACACACTTGCCACCCCACAGAGGTGCACACACCATGTTACATTGTCATTTTTGGAACCCTACACCCTTTGACTGATGGTATTTACTTCGGTGGAACAAGAATTTGTAATTCCTGTCCTTTTAGAATTCAAAGTGGGTGCGAGCTATTGGTGCCTGGTGAGCAGGATTCCGGGCACCTCATCCACGGTTGCCAGGTGAGCTGCACTCCTTGGCGAGCCTGCAGAGGATCACCCGAGCAGCACGGGAGAAAGGCCGAGGGTGACTGCTGCGCCCCTTCCTTAGTACCTCTTTCACTCGTGGGTCCTGTACCCTTTGACATACTGTGGCCTTGAGCTCGGCAGAGCAGCCACCATCCGGGCTGATGTGTCAGGGGGATGGACGTTTGTCCATTCCTCTCCCCCACCTGCCATGGGGATTTAGCAGTTACTTCTGGAGGCCTCGTCTTAACCCAGCACTTCCCAAACTGTGCTCTGAGGGGTGTTAATGAGTGTAACTCCTCACTGTGCCCCCAAAAGAGAAAAGAGAAAAGGTTTTATTTATGGTCACATATATTTGAGAGACATGGGTTAATCAGAATTAAATTGATTTATTTATTGCAGAATTTCTCAGAATTTTCTTCTGAGTCTCCAAGATGTAGAATATAGAATTTCCTAAATTTTGTATTCCTTCAGTTGGGGAGAAATGTCTATCAACATCCCTTGGGCAGTGCTGTCTTAAGAAGAGGAGAGACAAGAGAATCTAATGTCATAGGAGACAACCAGATATTGAGGGGAAATCTGTAAGCCACGTTTGGGATCCCTAAATTCCAGTCCATCTTCAAACCAATGGTCACTGGGACGTTGGAGCCTCGGATCTCTCATTTGTGAAATATGGAGGATAAAACTGGATTATCTCTAAACTCCTTTCATCTTTATAAGCTGCTGACTGATTGTTTATACTCTACCTTGTTCCAGAAGGGCTTTAAGAATAAGATATAATATACAATGTATCACATAAAAAATCGGTGAGGATAACATGAGACACGGGGAAATATAAGGTAGGAAAGATGGAGGAAGGAGGGAGTTTAGTATGCAAATGAATTCCATGAAATCCTTGACATGACAGAACCAAATTTTGTTCTGTGCTTTCTAAGGAACAGTTTGAAAGATGAAGTATAATCACAGCTTCATAAGCTAAAAACAAACAAATTTTTCCCGTGGTTTTTAACTCTGTGGGTCTCTTAGGTAGAAATTTTGGCTCTGGCAGGATGCTGTGAAAGAGATTCGGAGCCTCAGAAGATATGCCTCATAGGTAGCTGTGGACACATCATCCTCATTTACTGAATCATTACATGTTGCTGTCCTGCCCTCCTTTGGTGCATGTGGAGATGTTTGGGTCTCGGCTCTGGGCTCTGTAGGAGGGGCTGTAGGACAGAAGGCCGGGGGTCTCAGTTGCTCTCCGGGGTGGATGGTGCCTGCCAGTAGCAGAGGTTGGTAGTGTGACCTCCTTTGTGCCTCCTCACTCCTGTTCTGTGTTTTCAGAATCCCCATCTCCTCTTCCTCCATGCACCTCTAACTTCTTATCACCTGTCAGAGGCTGGATCTGGGTCTCCCAAAAGCCTCTTCACAAAATCATTGCGATTCAAAGGTGTCCCAGGGGTTTTACACTGTTCAGGGTGGGAAAGGTTCAAATCCAAGTTCTATTTTTAAAGTAATTATTAATAAATGAAATGATTACTTAAATATGTTTAAGAAAATAATACTATTTGAAGACTTCTCAGAGTATGCGAGGCTATTAGCGACAGATGAGCTAGCATGCTTATGACTCACATAAACACTGCAAGCTCCCATGGTGGCTTTAATTAGTTTTTATAATTAGTCGTGTACTGTTACTTTATACATATAATGGATAACTGATTAAAGACAGCGTGAGAAACATTAATGTTATGATGCTGTGAGCTGCGATCATTGGGTCAGCATTCTTATGTACTTTTCATAGTGTAGATAATGGTTTATTTCCTAAACTGGGTGGTAGTTACTTTGGGTATTTGTTGTATTATTCATTTTGTAAATCTTAAATATCTTAATATGTTTATAAAGTTTTAGGTTATCTGTATAGTGTAAAATTCAATGTTAAAGGTGAAAAAGTAGTGACAATAATATACAATTTGGTTTTTTATTTATTAGAAATAAACATCATCTATACCCTCTATATACATATACATATATATATATATATCTCCTCACATTCCTCTTGATAAGCTGAGAACACAGTCAAATGAAACACAATCTATATTAATTGCATAGAAATTCTTATAAACAGTAGCCTAAAACTTTTTGTCTTGTCTCATTATAATTAAACACAAAAATTATTGTAGATTATTTTTATCTAAGATGCAGGATCCCCAAACATTAGTCAATGAAAACAACTTTTATCTATTTTGATATGACATATTAAATATAGCTTGAAACTTATATAAGTGGTTCCCAAACCAAGTATATATCAGTATGCCATTTCAAAAATTTGTCTGCAAGTCATGCATTTCATTGCATAATGAATTTAAAGTAAATTAAATAGCACATCACTAGTTAATAAGAAAAAAGTCAAAATAGAATTATTAAAATTTGCATTTAAATGAACTGGATTATATAATCTTTAAAATAATTTATCTAAAATCAAGTAATTTTACTTAAGTCACTTTTTATATACTATAGAATTTTAAAATAATTAAAATATCTTCCATGGAGATATGCAAAAATTTAACTATGTGAATCAGAACAGGTGAATCCTTTAAAAAACCCAGGAAAAGATGTCGCAATAGTTACTTGTATTCAATTTAAAGGGAATCTTGCTGTTGCTGAGTAGATGACTGGTAATTGAGTACTGTGAGGTCTGGTCAGTTGCAGAAGGAAGATTAAAGGCCAAAGGGATAGTCAGTTGATTAGAAGAAAATGTTATGAAGCCATTCTTGCTATGCCTCACCCCATCCACAGCATAGAAATATCTCCTATAATTTCCTGTCCTAGGTCTCAGTGAAAATCAATGATCACCTTAAATTGAATGCTAACCTTAAATGTTATGCAAATCCCTATGCTATTTATGTTCTCTTTATTTACTGAAGATATACATAAAATATTTATACTGTTTTGAAATACCAGTTATAAACTGGTAGCATTTCCCCAGTAATAAATATATGGGCATTATTTGTATCATCTTATTTGATGGGATTTTTCATTTTGAAGTTCTAGCTTTACTATTAATTTATTTTTATTACAGTAAATGAAGTTTATATCTACTATTACATCCAATACAGCTAAAAAAATCAAAATGATTTAGATTGACATCATCGTGTTCCAACAACATTGATGTTGCTCAGCTGTTCCCATTGTTAATGTAAAAATCCAATTATCATCAGAGTAACTACAATTTAATAAAACTTAAATACATGTCTAAAGCATATCAATGAATATGATCTAAGGAAAAAGAATACAGAAATAAAATATCTTTTACCTTTAATTAATGAATATAAACTATGGTATTTCTTGAATTGTAACTAGCTTTCATTTTCAAACTTTGGAAAAACAAGTCATTTGTACCAGGAAGTACATGGTAAAGAACTATGTTTGGCAACTTAAAGAACATTTTTAGCATTTGAATTTCCCTATTTGTAGTACAGCATCAGGCAGAATAAAATGTTTGGCATTTCTATAAGGGATGAAAACGCTTTAACATTCGCTGTTGTGATCTAACAATTCATTTCAGAGTAAGATGAATCAGCCTTGTTTGGAAAATGTTTTACACAAATATTGGCAAGGAAACTATCACCGCATTTCTGTGGATTTTAAAAATGCAAACTCCCCTAAAGTAAATGATGACAAATTGTACAATATTACTTCCTTCCTCTGCCTTACTATGGTTCTGTGTGAACTGCCTTTTATTACTCTAAATTCTTACACTACTCTGCCCCATTTCTTGCTTTTTAGATTCTGTTAATCCATGTTGAAATTGGAAACATGTTTCTAGGTCCTTCCAAATGTCAAATTCTTTTTAACCTAACCTTCCTCTTATCCACAGTGTTTTTCTCATAATTGAAACTCCAGATTACTTCATTAACATATGCCCTTTTCTTTTACATTACAGAACATGAGAACCGTAACTTGTAGGATTTTGCCCTTAATTGGCTGAATGGTAGAGGAGGAATATTTATATTTTCTCCCTCTCTCTCTCTCCCCCTCTCTCTCCCCTCTCCTCCCCCCGCCCCATCTCTCTCTCTCTCTCACACACACACACACTCTTGAAGAAATGAAAAATAGAACAAACTAAATGTAATGCAGCATCCTAGAGAGGATCCTGGAACAAAAAAGGACATTAGGTAAAAACTAAGGAAATCCAAATAATAATAATAAAGCACCAGTATCAGTTCATTAATTGTAACAAATGTACCATGGTAATTTAAGATGTTAATAATAGACTAGAAAAAAATCCAGCAAATGCATTTATAACTAAAGTATTAAATGACCATAGTTAACTTCAGCCTGTTTTGTAATAAGAAGAATTGGAGTGAAAAATGATAATAGTTTCTCCCATTGCCAAGGTCTTCTACTGAACATAGCCATCTATAGCAGAGATTGGCAAAATCCAAGTGTTTGCCAAAAACTGGGAACCAAATCCAGCCCCGCCACCTGTTTCTGCAGGGCTTGAACACACTTCGTTATCTTCCAGATGCCCCAGGAGAGATGAGAGGATGCAAGCTCAGATGTCCTGGGCTCCATTCCCAGCCATTTGGTGTTGGGGGCATTACTCGACTTGATTAACCTCTTTGGATCTCATTTTCCATATCTGCAAAATCAGAGGGTCAGACCAGATTTTTCTTTCAGAGAACCTGTGGCTTAGAAAACATATTCCAACTCTGAATATGTTAGAGGTCTATTTGTGATTGCAGCCATAGAGTTTATTGAGGATGAAATTTGGCATTAAAGCAATTTGCATGCATTATATAGTTTATAACATAAGATTATTCATCATTTTTCAGCACTTTTGAACTCTACCAAAAAAGAATAATCACTGTAAAGAACACTGTTGCCATGTCAGAGTCACTTATATTCTAGAAAGACAAGACCGTAGTTGTTTGAGATACCCATGTTGAATCTAAACTCAAAATCATATTAAAATATTAAATTGTGCTTTAGTTTGAAATAAAGTGTTATTCATATGATAGTATATATGAACTGTATGCTTTCAGAAAGAAGGATTTTAGGCTAATGTACATTTAGATTGCATACTTTAATGTAATTATCTTGAATTTATTATTTAATATAGTCAATAGTGTTATGTGGTATTTAATTTAGGCTGATAAAATTTTGAATTCCTAATTATGTTAAAGCTTTTAAGAAATTTAAGACCCTTACCAAGGGTTCATATTAGGTTTGTTGAGTTAATCATTGGGAAGTTACTCATCTGATAGTTACTTCTTAATTTCTTTTTGAGCCAGTCACTGTCCATGTAAGAAATTGTTTCCAAGTATAGTATTTCAGTGCTGGGTTTTTGTTATAGACATATTAAAAAAGGTCTATTTAGGACTGCCTTTAAAGTTAAATCGTAATAACCATTTGACAGGTAGAAGTAATCTGGGAAAATGTGAGTAGTGGTTCTCAACTTGAGCTACTCAGTAAAATCTCCCAAGGGGCTGTTTAAAGGCCCACGTGCAGGTGACACCCCAACTGATTAAATCAATCTCTGGAGGCATTTTTTAAAAGCTCCCAGATGCTTTCAATATACAGCCAAAGTTGAAAACTCCTGGCCTTGACAACTAGCATGGAAAGCCTCCTGGGGAAGTCTTTCTGTAGCAGAACCCTTCTGGTCTTTGTAATTGGGTGGCTTGAGTCATTGTGGAATCATTTAAAGAAGTTTATTTTCAAAAAGAAAAAAGCTTAGCAATATCTGAAAAACAAACAAAACAGCACGCCACTTGCCCTAAATCTCTGTCCTACAAATATCAGGAGAGTTTGTCCTGATTTTGAAAGGATTTAGGAAAAATGTCCTGCTTGTGTCAATGCATGGTGTATGCTTTGACTTTTGTTTTGTTTGGCATCTTACTTCACATACAGGATCAATGGGAGCTAACATGTATTGAGCACACCTGCTAAGTATCAGGCCCTGTGCTAAACATTGCTCTGTCTCACAGCCAGGAAAGAAGTTATTCACTTCAAAATAAAAATAAAAAGTCAGACTTCTGTTTTCTTACAGAACTCTTTATCTCAGTATAATTGAATATTTAGTCATTTATTCATTTAGTGACCCTTTATTGAATACATATGCTATTCCAAAAATAAGCTTAAAATGCTGGGAGAGTACAAAGGATCTGTATCCATTATTTGTTGCTTCATAACAACTTTAGTGGCTTTAAATGAACATTTATTTAGCTCTTGATTCTGTGATTGGCAATTTGGGCTGGGCTCGGGTGGGCAGCTCTTCTCACCTCGGGTAGGCTTCCTCATGCAACAATGGTCAGCTGTGGTTTGGCTTTGCTGATCTTGGCAGGGCTCGCTCACATGTCTGGGGGCTTCAGCTGAGACAGACTGACCAAGCTCTGGTCCTCGTGGTCTCTCAGCCATGAACAGGACTAGCCCAGGCTTGCTGGAATAATAGAGTTAGAGTTTCCTAGAGAATGCATGGAAGTATGCAAGGCACCTTAGGCCTTGTCTCAGAGCTGACACACCATCCTTCTGCCACATTTTGTGGCCAAAGACAGTCACAAGCCCAGTGTAGAGTAAAAGGAGTGGGGAAATAGATTTCATGTCTTCATGGAAGGTACTGAAAAGTCACATTTTACAAAGTGAAAATATAAAGGAAGGAGTGAGCAATTGTGTTTATTTTTGCAATCAACCGCAGGTGGAAAACTTTATCTTGGGACATTAAGGGAAATTCCTGAGAAGTGGTTACATTTGAGCTGCTTTCAAAAGTAGAAAATAAGTAGAAAGTACATTTCCGGGGGAGGCAATAGATGAGCAAAACCATCAAATTGCAAAAACAAAATGGGAGATTGTAGGCTCCCTAAATGTAGAAAATATATCTAGCGAACACACTGAGCACGTAGAAGGCGCTCAACGTGTACTTTCTCATTTACACCAAAAGGAGTCAGTACAGTGGAGTGACTGAGTGAGAGCCCTTAAAACAGGTATAGTAACCTGATAGCTTTACCGTTTACCAGCTGATTGACCGTGGACAAGTTATGTGCCTCTGTTTTTTAGTACAGAGAGGATAACAATGCCTTCTGTATCATTTAGTTTTTGCTGCATAACAAACCACCCCATGACTTAACAGCTTAAAAACAATAGCCATTTACTTAGCTCCTGATTCTGTGACTTTGTAGTTTAGGCTGGCTTAGCTGGCAGGTTCTTCCGGTTTCGGTTGGGCTCATGCACGTCTCTGTGGTCAGCTTGTAGTCAGCTAGGTGTCTCTGCTCCTGGGGGTTGGCTGACTGTTGAGGGGCAATGAGGACCAGCAGGCCACATGTCTGTCATCATCCTGCAGGCTAATCTGGGCGTATTCACATAGGCGATCAGCAGGGTTCCAGAGAGAGTGGAAGCATGCGAAGCTCCCGGGCTAGGTTCAGGATGGACACGCTGTTGCTTCCACTGAGTTCCATGAGCCAAAGTGAGCCCTCCCGGAGTTAAGAGTAGATAAATAGCCAACATTTCTTGCTGGAAGGAGCTGCAAAGTCACATTGCAAGAAGTGAGGTTGCATGGAGGGGGCAACTTGTGGCCACGTATGTAATTACTGCACCTCTCTATAGCTCTTAACAGTCCCATGAAGAAAAAATTAAATGTAACTCGATTTTTCTAGGTGAGGCTCCAAGTTTAAAAGTACCTGGCAAATAGTGTGTGCTCAATACGTGGAAACTATTAACTTGTTATATATATTAGGAATCAGATTTTTCAGCCAAATTCTTTAATTGCTTACTTTTTAAAGAGTATCAGATAAGCTTCCAAATGCCGTTTACAAAGGTTAAATGTTTTGCATTCCTTCCCTGCTGCAGAAAGATAATATAAGTAGGAAAAGCTCATGGCCTATGAGTGTATGTGTATCTTGGCACAGAATCTAGATGCCGTCACCTGAAGAGGCTGACAGAGCCTGGCAGCAGTGGTAAGATACGCTTAACATCAAGCGTCAACTGAGTATAGGAGCCAGAAATGGGAAAGTATGATACTTCGATTCCGAAACTATTAAAGGCCTTTTGTTTATTTATTTTTATCTCAAAATGCTTTTGTAATGCTTGAGTGACGGCTATAAGCATGCCCATCACCCAAATAGTGTTCATTGTACCCGTTAGGTAGGTTTTTGCCACTCCCCAAAGGCCTTTTACAAGGGGTAAAAGCCCATTTCAGAACTTACTGCAAAGAATGAAAACCTTAATAAATCGTTACTTATTTCTTTCACGGTTACAAGTATTTTCACAAAACCAGCTAAGGCCCAGATGATTCTAGATGGTTCTATAAATTGCTCTGGGATCCCATAAATTGCATCTGATGCAGATTTGTTTATCCGACAGCTAGACTCTCTAATCAGTGATGTGAACTGAGACAAAAGAAGAACCCATCTTCTTTGAGATGAACGGAACATCAAAGGTTATTCAAGAATGTGCAGTTCATTGAGGATGATGTCTGCTTTTTTTCAATTATGGAACTTGTAAGCTCCTAAAAGGGGTCTCAAGTGGTCATGGGACCTGCCCCTGACTGCAGCCTGCCTCACCAAACCCACTACCTCCAGAAACTCCAAGGCCATCAAAAGGGTCCTCTGTCCACTTGCTTGTACATCATTTTCACACACCAAGTTTCTGTTGTACTGCTGTTCCTCTTAGGATTTTAGAAAGTCTTAGTGGTGGGGTGACTTAGAGCTGTGGCGCTGATCCTCGTTTCTCTCACTTTCTTTCTCTCTGAGCGACAGGGGAAGTGACCCAAGCTGTTAGCCTCTGGTCCTCATTTCCTCCAGTAGCGATCAGATGAGACATTCATGTTTACATGGCCGTTCCATCCCATTTACAGTCACTAGGCTATTAACAACAACACAAATATTGAATCCCAGAAATTTAGGTTAGCAGTAAAGAAAAAGTGAGTATAAGTTAACATTTTCAAGACAGCCCAACACAAACAGGTTTGCTAATGGTCTTGCTTCTGCTTTTAAAGCCTGCTAATCACATCTGCAATTTCCACCCTCTCTCACTCTCAAACACAGGAATGGGGGTCACTTTCTGGAAAGACTTCAGTGCTTTTGCCATAAAGAATAAATGGTTCATTTTGAACACTCAGTGTTTCTAAAGTAACGTTTTATGGGCCACGTAATGAAGTATCTAACATAGTGGCAAGCGTATAGTAATAAACATTTGTAGACTTGGTATGCCTGTCTTTGCATGCCTGAGAATGATTTCTGGTTTATGAAATTTGTGCTGGCAAAGAAAGTGGTTTTCGTTGATACTGATAGACCATCTGAGGCTCGATAGTCTAAATTTGATGATTCTATTTATACATAATGTCTTTAAGGGGGAATTCTGTATCTTCTGATTTTTTTTTTTTTACCAAACTAGAAGTTGTATACAGATTTATGAGCCCAAGATGAGAGAATTTTACCCTTGTAAACACTACAAATATTTTAAATTACTACAGTGATTGTTTAATAAATGAAAAATAAAATCAAATACGTAAGACTAGATTTCAAAGACCCCTGAACATTCTAAGTTTTTTAATATCATGACTATAAAAAATTTACGTTATATTAAACATTTTATATCAAGCACATGTCTTGAAAGCTGTTGGAAATCCTATTCAAATTAAGGCCATCCACAAATTTAGTAAGCATAATCTGTTTCACATTTAGTTTGTAGACAATTAGAAAAACAAATACTAGTTCTATCTTACATGTTTATAGTATTCACACAAGTTCTCACAAGTTGACACTGAGTAATGGACCCTCATTCCTACAGTTTTTAAAACTATAGAACTTTGCCCCTTTTAGAGGATTCCCTATCTTTTAAAAGAATGGAATCAACACACAGCTTGAATGGTGTATAATAATCATTTGCCCTAGTCCACGCTCTGCTCTATTGTTTTTCAACCATCAAACTGAGTATTGATCACTATTTTTTATTATTTTTGTGCTGTGGTTTTCTTACGGTAGCATTAAGAAAGCAAAATAGAAAAAACAAAAGATGGAAGGTGTACCATGTCTTTCAAGAAAAATGGGAAATAGGGCATTTCTTTGCAAAAGGGAAAATATTTGCACAAAGCTATTATCCATCTGGCCTGCCTCGCTGTTCGCATCACCTGCCAAGCCCCTGTGGCTTTGGAGTTTGTGCCTATGGCAGCTGCATGGTCTGTCGTCTTGGCGGGTTGATAAGCACCTCACTTTGTATGGAACTGCACTTTCTCCAATAATAAATGTATAATGAGGAAAGAACATGGGATTTACAGTGGAAGGCTCGGAGGGCTCCGCTGTTTCCTAAGTTAGCCATTGGGTCTCAGGCAGCCACATAATTTCTTTGTCCTATTCTTTCCTCATTGTAAATCACCAGTGATTTAAAAAAAAAAAAAAAATTCCCAAAAACCAAAAACAGAACCCTGCCTTAAATTTCTCACAAGATCGTTGAGCTACTCAGAAAGTAAAATCTATGAAAATGTTTGATAAAAGTCTAAAGTTTTATATAAAAATAAGGTAATAATAGCCATTATGAATCAGTGGGATGGGGGAAGATGGAGAAGGCTCTTGACTTTTTGAAGATGAGTAAAGGACTCAGTTTAGGAAACTCAGCCAGGCCACGTGGTGAGTCATGAGCAGAGCAGGATTCCACCTGTGGCTGTGAGACTCCGGAGACGTGCACGTCCCCTGGGCCATACCAGCATGTCTGTATGACTGACAATGTTGTCGTTATTGCCTTTTTGTTATAGTCTGCTATAAAATGTGCTAAATCAGTCTGATATAATACACTTTTTGTAAACCCATTCTAATTTTAGGAAATACTTTGTGCTCTTAAAGTTGTGTAAAACTTGGAGCTTGAAAGTTCTCAAAATAATTGAATGGTGTATTATAAGACAATCGGAAAAACTTTGTGTGATCATTTATAACTGTGGGGTTTGAAGAAACTAATAATGCAAATGGACCGTCTTTTAAAATCTTTCCTCATGCTTTAAAATCATGAAAACCAAAACAAACAGAAACCAAATCCAGACAAGAGTCACCAAATCCAGCAAGATTAACTACGCACGGCTGGAGGAGAGACTGTAGCAGCGGAGGAGAGACTGCACTGTCCCGCTGACATCTGTTTCAGGTTCGAGTTCACAGTAGGGTTTCCACACAGTCCTGCATGCGTGACACACATTCGTCAAATACATTACATAAGTGAGTAAACACAAGGAAAGGAGGTATTGTGAAAGACAAAAACACATATAGCAACGGGCAATGACCGTGTGCATGAAAAGATTTTCCCATATCTGAGGGGGTGGGGGGTACTTAACTAGGGAAAGGCTGGGGCGGGGCTGAAGAAGTTCCAGCTAGGGAGAAAGTGGCTGGGATGTGGACAGGGAGAGGAGTGAGGTGGACAGGGAGGCAGGCAAAAGCCAGACTTGCAGGAAGTAGCAGCTGCCTTATATGATTTCATTTTCTTTATCCTTCCATCAGTGGGAAGCCATTAAAGGGTTTTAAGCAGTAAGCTTGGTGTCATTAAATTTTCTTTTTGAAAAGATCCCTCAGGCAGCAATCAGGAGAAGGATTGGAGGGCAGCAGTCAATGCAGTGAGACTGTGGGCTCCTGCAGTGGCCAGGACAGAAGACTCCAGTGGTTTGGACTAGGAAGCTGGCCCTGGGGATGCAGAGACAAGGACTAGTGCAAGAGATGGATTTGAAGGTCCTCTGAGAGGTGATACTGAGAGCTCAGTGTTGAATTAGATATGGGGGGAAGTGAGAGAGGGTGGTAAGTGGGAGGCCCTGGGATTCTGCCTTGTGCATCTAGCTGAAGGTGGCAACATCCACAGGAAGAGGGCGCCCTGGAGGATGACCCAAGGGCCGGGGAAGATGGAAAGTCCAGCCTTGGGCACACCGAGGCAGAGGGCCTGGGAGACACCCAGGTGGAGAAGCCCAGGTGCCAGCTAGACATGGGATCTGAAGCTCAGATTAGAGGCTTGGGCCAGAGATACAAATCTGGAAATCAACCATGGTGGGATGGGAATTGAAGCCGTGTTTGTGGATCACATGCCCAGGAAGATAATATGGAACAAAATGAGAAAAGGAGCTCAAGACCGAGCCTTAAAGAAGCACATTGTTTCACAGCCAGGAAGAGGAGCCAGACCCTGGGGGTGTCTTCTCAAATGTGTGATTACCAGAATTTTGTCATTTTGCCCATACCTCTGTCCTTGTAATGGACACGTGGATGGTAATCATTACGGACAGTTATACAAGGTACATGTCTAAAATTTGGTCTGATAGTTTTGCACAGATAGAAACCTCTAGAAACTTATATATAAACTTCACAATCTTGTCGATGTAAGTGTACTGACTGACGTGGGTAGGCAAAATCCTTGATTATTATTTGATCATTTAAGTAATAGAAGTAAAAAAATAATAATAGTAAAAGTCTGCTAAGTAGATCCAGAGGCTTAGTCAATACAGGTTATATTATAGTTGGCTCTCGTAGCTAGCGCCCAGTATTTCCTGTTGGGTCACACAACACAGTGTGTGGTTGCGCCTCCTGCCATAATACTAAGTTTCACTACTGAGTCCAGGAGAATCTGCTTCTTTTAAAAACTTAATGTGTATAAAGTATTCAATAGTCAGCTGGTATTTGATTAGTTTTCTTTGTTAATTACAGCTATATTAAATTCAAATGATGAGTTATAAATCATAATAGCAGAATCAGCTGCTTTGAATGCAGTAAGATGCAGATTCTTCTTTAAGTACATTTCTGAATAAAATAAGATTTTGTTAAACCAGCAAGGGAAGCAGCAGGAGACATTACTATTTATTGGGTGCCTATTCCAGGCAAGGGCACTGAACTATGCATGTTTCACAAGATACAAATGTAGCTGATTTTGATAGCGGTATCAACTATGCTGAATGGAAAACTGAAATACTGAAGATACTGAATGGAGCTGACATGCAAACATAGGCACATGTTTAGAAGGCTGGCAGTGTGTTATCAATATGGCTTAAAAAGCTAGTCTAGACCAAACAGAAGCACTTCAGAATAGTGGTAGTGCCCAACTGTCTGTTCCATATGTCAGCAGGATTTGTCCTGAAGATATTGCAGCTGACTTTCTGGCCGGTACTCTTAGTATCATGTGGTAATAATGGAAGGATAAGATTACTGACAGAGCCCAGGCTGTAATGAGTCCACTAACATTAAATGGATGCTCTCTGCAGTGTAATTCCCCTCTCAAGCCAGATATGTATGGGGAGGAATAATAGCAAGAGACTCAAAAACTTTACAATAGCAGACTGAGGCCCCTAGGCCAAATACACATGGTGTTACTCCCAGTAAAGTGGTCTAAAGAAACCTCAACAGAAGATTGGAAGTGTAGTTTCAGACATTAACTTGTAGCTGCTTTCTGCTGGAAATTGAAAGGAACAGCCAAGATTGCAAGATGGGCAAATGGAGAAGCTCTCTCTGGCAGAAGCTTAGAGCCAGCCAAAGGTCAGCAAGGCACAGGACGCAAAATGCCTTCTCTGCAAAAGCAGCTAGCACTGTGAATCTAATTAAAATCCCCACATGTGCATATTGCATGGGGAACTGTAGATTAACACATTAACTGCCATGTGAGTTGTATTTAACTCATGCTAGTTTTGAGCCTAGGGCCTCATATAACATATGTAACTCTCACACATTGCTTCACCTTGGGAGCCGCATGGTGTGCAGGCAACTCACGCTGCCATGCTGTAGCATACACGTTATGTGATGGATGGCCCCCTGGGCAAAACTCTGCAGTTGATTCCTGAAAATCTTACTTGTTGGTATTTTTATTGTTACAATTAATATTGACAATTTAATTGCATATAACTCACACACAGAAAATAATAAAAAATAACAAATTTTTCATTAAATTAGGATCATTTTGTTTTCAAAGTTTTTATTCTATTTGTGTAATAAAATACCATGGCCCCAAGGAAAATTCTTTTTCTAGTGTGGCAGTCAATGTGTTAAAATAAAATTGCAACTGCACACACTCATTAATTATCTATTAACCATCAGTAGTTTCACCCTTAAAGAATATAGGACTGTATTCAGTACTATTCTTGGTAAGATTGCAAAGACATGCATTTGTCCACTCCACCAGTATTTAGTAAGCACCTGTGACTATTGTAGGGGTTGGAGTTAGAGCTGCAAAGACAAACGGGGAGTGTGCACTCAGGAAGATTATATTCTAGAGCAGTGATCCCCAACCTTTTTGGCACCAGGGACCAGTTTCATGGAAGACAGTTTTTCCACAGGACAGGCTGTGGGGAGTGATGGTTTGGGGGTGATTCAAGCACCTTACATTTATCGTACACTTTATTTCTATTATTATATTGAATATATAATGAAATAATTGTACAACTCACCATAGGTTGGTATCTGTTTTATGTTGTCATATCCTGATTATGCCATGTTCCAATATTGCAAGGGAAATAAGATGAAATAGCATTTGCTACTTAAGAGTTCAGACATATAAACGAATAGTCCATCTCAGTGATTCTCAGCCCTGACCATATATTCGAATACCTTGGGGACACATTTCCAAATGTCAGTGTCCACACCCCATCTCTGATCAATTGAGCCAACTTTTTGGGCTTAGGTCTGGGCATTAGTGTATTTTTAAAAGCTTTCCAAGTGATTCTAATATATATCCATCATTGAAAACCACTAGTCTAATTCAAAGAAATTTAATAGTTCCCTGTAGTCTTTAAGATAAATTTGGTTTGATTTTAATCATCTTAGTCTTGGCATGTCATGTCTTACCATCTGGATACCTCCTTCATTATTTCCTTAGAGATCCGAACTCATGGTTCCAAAGGTTAATTTGAAGGGAAAGTCTTCTTTTCCTTCCTTCTTTCCTTATTCATTTTATTCTTTGTGGTTTTGAAAATGTTATCTTCCTCCTAAAGCGAATCAAGACTTTGAGAACTTTTTAAATCTATAAAGGAATAGTCTATGGTAATTAAATTTAAAGTTTCATGTATCCATTATTCAGAAATTAAATCTGCTTCTAAAAAAATACTGAAGTTGTTATAATAAAGACACATGTAAGATTTTTCAAAACATAGGAAATAAAAAACTTGTAATTGGATTGGTGTAGCAAGAGGAAAGAAAGAGCTACACTAAGGTAATTGCTATAATTGAGGATAATTACAGCTTTGAGCTTCCAGCCAGCCATGTGAGGGGAAAAGAAGAAAGGAAATATGATTTTTGTATGTGTAGTTTAGTTTTTATAAAAAGAGACAAACTAATTCATCAAGACAGAAAAACCTTCTAAGCACTAAAATCTGCATCTAACACACAGACACATAAAGCTTTCTTTATATACCACACAATAGAACAATATCAATACTTTTACAAAACAATTCAGATAAACAAATCATGACATTCTTATATTAATATTTTATAAATCCACTTCTGTATGATGTTCAGCTGCTACATAGTATAGCCCCCGGCTCATGATAAAAGGACCATGCCAGCCACAGTACAGGAGGGTGTTGGTATTCCAGTTAGCAGTTCATCTGAAAGCCATACCAAGTAATAAATTAGGGCACGGGGGTCAGAGCACCACTTTGTTAGGAAATGTGAAAGATTAGAATTTGATCTGTCAGACTAGCCCTGCCCTTTTTAATTCTTACGGTAGTAGTATTATGATACAGTCTCTGGAAGAGTATTAATAGTTTGGGAACTATACTGAAATCATACACCTTGGTGTCTTAGATGGATACTGGCTGTGAAATCAAAGACTTGTGATAGATGAGTGAATGTTGCAGAATGTCTTACATTGTTCTTAATCATGTTCTCAGTAAGGTGAAGCAGAGTGTATCAGTGACTACGAGAAGATCAGTTGTCCCCAAAATCTGCTTGTTTCTGATACAGTATAATGTGCCAGCTTATTAAGAAGTAAAATGAAGTTGAATTTTAAACAGTTTGGAGAAAAGCCTAAGAAATGTAACATGAAAAAGACTGAATCATTCTCGTTTAAGGTGTAATAATGTATTGCTTTACAACTGGTGTTGAGAAATCCCATGACCATTGCATTCTAACCATTCACTAGAAAAAGAACTATAATGAAGCCACCTAGCTAACATTATTAAATCCAGTGAATAAAAGTGATAAATACTAACTTCTTACCCAATAGCAATTGCTAGATGTCAGTGACTACTTTGATTTTTCCTGGATGGATGTACCTTTTGTCTTGAAAACACATCTTCTTGTCCCATTTTCTTACTATATTTCTCTTGACATTTTCCTATAGTAGAGGCACGAGAAATAAGTGCACAGTGACCTTCCCAGGATCAAATCCCGCTGTTTCCATTTCCCACAGTGTGCACTCACAGAGCTGCCTCCATGGCTGTGCAGTGCAGACCTCACACCTCTAGGAGGCACCACTCACACCAGACCTTAGATCTTAGATCTTAGCACAACCAGACCGACTAAAAGTCTCAATGGCAGAGAAGAGTGAATTCACGTTTCTGATTCCATTTGCAAAATTTCTTTGAGTTTCCATGTTTTATTTTTTAAGTTCTTAATAGAACCTGGTACTCCATAAATATTTATCTTTCCTTTGTTATTTAATATTAACAACATTAAAGTCAAGTAATTTCAACACTCCTGGAAGATGTGGCTGGCACCTTTTTCCTGACTTTGCCACAACGCATCTCTAAGATAAGGCTTTCCCAATCTGCAAAGCTTGCCACTTCACCATAGACCACTCTCTAGTTCTCCATTTAAGGCGTTTAAAGTGCCCCATCCAGAGAAGGAGTGAAAACGTAGCACAGAGAAGTGAGGGGTTTCGGAGTGTCAAAGCAGTACTCTGATATTTGCTCTCATTGTGCAATCTGAAGACTTTCCTGCTCTCTACTTTCCAACGAAAATGGAAATTGGAAATTGGGGTAGAGTGACCATATTGACTGCCTTACATACAAAGTGCTTTGAACCCAGCCAGGGGAAAGACTATTATGAAAATGTTAGTTTAATGAATTCATATTCTAAGGTCTCTCCAAGAAAAGTTATTAATACTGTGGCATATAAGTTCCATATATGACTCTTCAACTTGGAAACCATTATGACAGTCAAAACATAAAACTTTATGCATTATACTCTAATAAGACTTTTTATAAACACAGCCTTAACCCATAACCTCCATTTTATTCATGATTTACAAATAAAGCGGAGAATCTTGAGGAAGAAGATGTTATTTTCTCATTAGCTATGAAGATGTTCGAAATTGCCTTCATTTCAGTTCATAAGGTCTTAATAATCACATTAGCTGCGTGGCTTTGTAAGAAGTCGCCTAATGAGCTCTCCCTGTGGACTCCAGGGTTTCACCACCTCTGCCCATGGGGACTCAGTATGGGATGAGATTTTTCCTTTCACATGATGAACCAGAGTGAGGCATGTCCACAGAACTAGATGTGAAGGGGCAAGGGAGGTGATGGCACTTCCTCGCTCAGGCAGGGAGGGAAGGGGTGGAGAACAGATTCAGGACTGGGCAGTACAGGACCCACAGGCTCTAGACGTGTGTTCCTCAAAGGGTTTTCAGTGAGCAATCTTCTTTGGAATCACTTAGGATACACACTAAAAATACAGATTCTTGGGCCCCACTCCAAATCAATTATATCAGAATATCTGAGGGCCAGGCCTGGGCCCCAGCACCTTAACAAATGCCCCAGGTGTTACAAAGTGGGACTGGGAAAACGCGAAGGAGTGAGGGATTCTGAAGGGCATCTCTGCCTGGAAAGGAAAGGGGCTGAAACCCGTGAGCCCGACAAATGGAGAGGCAGGTGGCAACGAAGGGGTCTGCAGGTCGCACGCTCTGAACCACATCGAGGCTGGTTACTAGGCAGGGCCACAAAGCACCCATGCACTTAAGTTGACAGGATACTCTCTTGCTCAGAAGTGAGATACTGTTCTGCCCTACTGTTGTGTCTCTGCTTGAGACCTTCCAGCGTACTCTATATTGCCTTTCCTATCTAGCCCAAAGTCTTTTTGGCTCTCCCAGATATTAGCAGCCTTTGAAATGAACGAGGACCTCTTCCAAAGAACGTGACTGAATCCAATCATTGAATTCCATATTCATTTCTTGTCGAACCATGTAAGCACAGGATTTCCACAGGGGTTACTAGTCTATATGAATACCTATCTTCCCCCACCTCTGTTGGCATAGCTTTATCTTCCCTGAACTGGGAAAAGGAGGAGAGGAAAATCAGCGTATTTGAAGTACATAGACACATCCGTGCATACACGCACATATATGTCATCTTCGCAGAGTTCCCCATGGATTAAGGCCAGCCCCAGGCAAACTGATGAAGCAGAAAAATTACCTGGAAAGCCCCCCAGCCTGTTCCCCACGTGCTGTCTCTCTGACATCAGGACTCTCCTCCTCCTTCCCTTCCCTTCTCCTCACCAGGTGACTTGGTCTGTGGCTAATAATTTTTTTTTAATTATTTCAAAGTATTACCGGGTACAAATAAGTTGCCAGTAATGTATTCCCTGGTGTGATTTTAAGTACATGCACCACCTCTTTCATGATTATTTTCTTTTTTAAGCTTAGCTTTAAGTGAAAGTAGTTTTTCTCCATTGAGAATGGGAGGGGGATGGGCTCTATACAGGTACCTGGTCCTTGGAATCCAGCCCATCCTCAGAGATCCAGCTGGCCTTGACCGCGGTCAAATGCACGCGTGGGAGGTGGTCCTTTCCACCCTGTGAACACTCAAAGGCTGTCTTTGGAATCCACCAGACACATTGGGGACAGTTCTCAGCTTGAAACAACATCAGTCCAAGGGCACTGCAGCTGCATCAATTCCATGGAGCCTCTGCCGCCAAGCCAAACAGAATCAAGCTGCAATTATTCTGGCTAAATGTTATTTCTAATGCAGCGTGGTAGAAGCGAAGGAAAGACTTGTGGCTTTTTTTTTTCTTTCTGTTTGCACAAGCTTGGAGTTCAACAATACATTGTTCTTCGTTTGTGGCTAAAGTATAGCTCTGTATTAGGAACTTAATTCTAAACATTTTTTACCTCTTGCAAAGTTTAATTACAAAGAACTGCATAATATCATATTCATGGTGTGATCAGAAGATGAAATCATACTTGGCACATAGCAAGTATTTAGCAATTACATGTTTAATGAATGACAGAGTATCAAAGAGTAAAAAATATCACCAGAGGTATATTAGTCAAGAAACCAGTGAAACCAGCCCGAGGAGCAGACTGTCTTTAGTAATAGAAAGAGACGATCCCCGGAATGTCTTATCACATTTGGACCCTCCTCAGGCTTATCAAGAACTGAGATTAGAAATTAGACGGATCCCTTTCAAACTTACTGTCTGTGTAAGATTTTCCAAAATTTGGGAATATGCCTTTAAAAAGCTTCAGAATTCCCAGACGTGTTTTCTTTCTTCATTACCTGTACATGCACCATCTGCGTATTTTGGTTCTGTCCTTGCATTTTGTTGAAAGGCTATTACAAATCTGAATTGTAAATGTGTAAATATGCCAACTACATGTTAATGAAAAAATAAAGAGACTCTTAAGTCAGCCCCGCAGCCAGTGTCTGCTGCCAGAGTGCAATTGATGTTTCGGAAGGGCTGTCGGGATTGATTCCTGGCACTGCACACTGACTGCAGAGGCCACCCATGACTTCTCTTCCTGACGTCCATTTAACTGGTGTGGCCTCATCAGGTTTGCTCGTGAATTACTAAGGCTGTGCTTTCTGGGGTGTTGAAACTGTCAGTCACATTGAGAATTTTAAGGTTCTTGCTAGAGCAACATTTGCCTTTTTGTGTGGAGAGTCCTGAATTTTTGTCTGAGACTTGAGGAATCACTGGCTCCTCTTATAAACTGAGAAACGCAGAGAGATAGAAAGAGACCTTAGAAATGACTGCATTTTTCAGAAGGGGAAACTCAGGCATGGGAAGGTTTGGACTTGGTTCAGGCCACACAGCAATTTAGTGGAAGAGAACATAGTAGAGCCTGGTCTGTGCTTCCACACACCAGTCACGTACTACTCACTGCATTTTATGAGACTCTGGAATGGGAGGGAGCTGCCTGATATTTAAGTTCCTGTATGGGAATCAAGAAGACACCAGTAAACAGAAGCTTTGAGCTTACCACCATGTAAACTTTGAGGAAGATAAAGGCCAGATTCCAGCACCAGTGATCTGGCTGCATAACCCTTCACCCCTAGCTGGAAGGAAGATGAACTTCTGCACCAGTGCTGTTCCAGATGTAGTTCCCAGGCCGGCAGCCTGGACCTCACCTGGGAGCCAGTTAGAAACGCAGACTCCTGAGCCCACTCCAGAACAGCCGGATCAGAGTCTACATCTCAACGGGATCCCCAGATGGTCTTATAGACGCATTAAAGTTTGACAGGCACTGTTCTAGAATGGTCTTCTCACACTTCAGGGTGCATCGCAGTCACCTGGAGGGCTTGTTAAAACAGAGCTTGCTGGGTCCCACTCCCAGAGTTTCTGAGTCATACGTCTGAGAAAGTCCAGAATTCTGCATTTGCAGCAAGTTCCAGGTAGTGCCGATTGGGACCTCCCTTGGGGAAGCTCCACTCCACAAGAACGGCGAGCCTGTGCTTTTCTCTACAAGGGGCTTGGGAGTCAGACGCCTGGGTCATCTATCTTTTCTGACCTCTCCTGGCAGAGGAGCTTGGAGGATAAGCCCATCATCACATAGAAGTTCTGACGTATTCTAATCAAGCTAGTCACTCTTGAGACATTTCCCCAGCCCTAAGTAGTTCATGATAACACCAATAAATAACTTGCAGGAGTGTGTTTTAAGGATTTGGGTTCTAATTTTTAGGAGTCAAAAAGAAGTATTTTGTCTGGCTATTTTATGATACAAAGAATTCTTAATATTTTTAAAACGTTGTAATGTTTTAAGCAATGAATAATAAGTTGAGCACATTCTTACCAGTGGCTGAGTAAAATATTAACTCCATTAAGTCGGTGGCCCTTACAATAGAAGTATATCTAATGGTGTGGTAGTGACAACAGACAGCTTTATCTACCTGGGCTCCAGCTCCCAATGAACCAGTGTGACAAACTGGCATGCCTCTGCTGACGTTCCTCTGACATGTGACTTAAATTGTCAGCTGCTCATAAATTCTATTTCTCCAATCTTGAGGGTTTACTTTTCCCAGAATAAGCATCTTTCCATGTGCAGTCTCAGTGAGGTCGTGGGTATGTGACAGAGTGGAGCATTTGTAATTCACCCTCTCTGAACAAGTGTTAAAAGGAATCTGATCTTTTCAATATCATGACCCCCACGAGTAGGGGATTGGATCGAGAGGCATTTATGTCAAACGGTACATTTCTGAACCTCTCAGCAAGGAAGCTGAAGTTCATTTTTGGTTAAGTCTTTTATTATCAAAAAAAAAAAAAAAAGAAAAGTGGCTGAATCGCCATGCCTCAGGAGCCAGATAAAAACAGTGCAAAGCAACGCTTACTGGAGTGTGACTATAAATGGCACTGGTCTCAGTAAACCAGCCCGCGTGTAAACACCACATCCATCACAGCGTAGCCGGTGGGATGAGGTCGGTAAAGCCCCCCAGATCCCTCGGAAGGAAGGTCCGTGATGAATGCCTGGCTGGCAGTAAGCAGTGGGCAAACCAGAAGGGAGAGAACATTCTTCTCTCTGCTGCCAAAAACAAGTCCTGATAGACCGAAGTTAAGATTGCCGGGAAGGTGGGTGTGGCTCGCATGTCCTCACCGGTCTGCTCCTGTTCCAGACAGGGCAGACGCCGGGGTCTGTGAGCACGTGTGGGTGCGAGCGCCTGCTGGGCAGAGTAGCAGAAAGCGCTGGGGACGCTGCATCAGGAGACCTGGAGCCGTGTGGCTCTAGACAAGGTGCTTAACTTTGAGCTTTAGTTTCCTCATCCGTAAAATCAGTTCAGTAACACCCGCATCAAAGGGCATAAGGATGAAATAATATATTTAAAAAGTGGCTGGCACTTAGTGTGTACCCATTTAGCTTTTTCATTGGTTTTGATTCAAGCCTATGAGTCTAAACTGACACGTAGTGGGCCTCTTCAAGACCCTGGAGGGACCGTGGGTAAAGCCAAGGTGATGGATCATATGCAGGAAGGAGCGGCGGGGAGAGCTACCTGCCCTGGCCAGGTGTTCAGGCCCACAAGCTTTTCTAATGCCTTACGTCGCCATTAAATTTCAGCATCATTTGAGAAGACTGGAGTTTCTCCTTCACATTCTGACCATCTTTGAGAGCTTAGTCAATATGCACCTACTCTTGGACGCTCTTCCTCCTCTTAACCATTCATTCATTCGATAAATACTAAGCGCCTACTGTGTGCTGCACCCTAGGGCTACAGCTATGAACCAGATAGGTCTGTTTGAAGTTCCTCCCTCTTAGGGCTTGGGCCCACTGAAGAGACACTCAAAGGACTTCATAATTTCAATTTCAAGTATTGCTAGGAAGGAGAAAGCTTGTAAAAGATGAGCCTCAACTAAACTTGAGAGGTGGAAGGATTTTGTCGTCAGGAAAGCTGCTCCAAGGAAGTGACATTTAAGCTAAGACCTAAAGGATGTTAGGCTCTCATAAGGTAAAACACATTTGAAGGAGGGCCAGGAATGTTTAAGCCTCCTCTGTCCTTTGAGAAATCTAAGGTATAGCCCCCTTGTCCCCCTTGTGAGGGAGGGGAGAGAATGCCATGGTCCTAGGAGCTGGAGAAGGTGTGAAATTGTCACTGGTGAGAAGGGCTCAGAGCTTGGGGACACGGTGAGATTGCCAGAGTCAAGAGGCCTGCTAAGGGTGGTGATTCTCATACAGTGACGCTGATATTGCTAGTGTTGTGACTTCTCCAGAGAAAAGTGTTACTTTTCAGTGATGGCACAGAGAAGCCGGGTGGCTGTGTTCGTTCCAGAGTTAAGGTTTTGCCTGAAGACATACTTGGCTTGTTTCTGAATTGTCTGCTTGGTGTGCTCATCTCTCTTGCTCTCCTTCCCTCCCTTAGCATATAAATTATGAACGAAAATTTGCATTTTGAGAGTCCACTTGGGAAGCTACTCACCATTCTTCCTGTAGAAACCTGTATTCAATAAAAATTTCCTGTCTGGCTCCCAGTTTCCAGGTCACATAGGTACTGGGAATATGGTGGGAAATGAGGTGGCTACATCCGTGCCTTTAAGGAGCTTTTAAATCAGATCAGATGAGCAAACAGGAAGAAACAGAACCTAGAGCCCAAACTGCACACTTTCTGAAATGTTCTATGAAGACTTCGTGTGCTGTGCTCCTCACCCGCTCAGTGTAGAACATATCAAATTAACCTAAATAAAAGCATGGTCTCAGGGTTCTGTTAGAATGCACGTAATGCATACTTCTAGAAAGACCACACTTTTTTCATTCTCTGTCTCTCTCTCTCTCTCTTCCTCTCTGCCTTGTCACTATTAAAATGAACCTTGGGAATTGGCTTCCAAGTCCAGATAGGAGGAAAACAACCTCAAAAGTCATTCCTTACCCATCACATTCGCTTGCCTTTTGGCTTGGCTCAAGGCAAAAACAAAATGGCAGAGCCTTGATAAACAATAAACTATATTATTTCTGTGATGTAAGTTTGATGTATTCTTGAAGATAAGTGACAGCCACACACACCCCTCCCCCAAAGGGGTCAACTGTCCTGTTTTCTATGTGGATAGATAGGTTTGGTGTGTACAAAAAGTAATCAGGTATGCTGCCAGACGGCCGTAAGAATTTATAACTTGCTTGTAGAATGAGCGCCTGGCTTTTTCCTGTTAGTGGTGAGTCTTGGGTGACAAAGTCAGTTTGGTGCAGTGACGTTAACGCTTTCCAGGTCTCCCTCATTTATCTTCGGTCTCAAGCTGCTATAGAAAGAAATGTCAAGATACGGCTCTGTAAGGACGTGATAAAATGATTCAGAAAACCATAAAGAAGAAAATCTTACCTTAGAGTCCTGCACCGCCCTCTGCTCTTTGGGTGTATTCTCCCCGACTCGGTGAAGGAGCAAAACTGGGACATCTTGGTCCCAGTCTCACGTAGGCAAAAACCTTTGTACCTCAGCAGACGGGAACGGCAAACATTTGGGTGGACAACTCCCGTGTTTACAACAGACACTCATTGGTACAAAGTTCAGTGTCGCAGGCTTGTCTAGATGACAGTCCCTTTGATCTGAAGAGAAGTCTCTCCAAATTTAAATATTTTAGCTTAAAGCTCTTTCAGGGGACTCTGAATTCTGTTAAGAGGTTTATTTAGCCTCAGCCTGTGCGTCTGTCAGTGTGCTCACTGGACCAGGGAACCCACCCGAGCACTTGGCTTGTGGGCCATTGTTAAATTTGTTTAATTTGTAGCCCAGAAGTGTCATTTTTACTGCATGGTTGCCACACCTGATAATGGTCAGGAAGGAGGAATGCCCCTTGGCCTGGGGACCTTGCCCCCCTTATTCCGCCCATCAGGGAGGGGTCACAGTGGAGGTGGTTTCTATCACGCTTAATTAGGAGTCGGCTGCAACAGCTGTAAAATGGTAATGACTATCATTACTGACCTAAACCTGCTTCAAAGGAACTGTAATGTGTTTGCTTCTGTAGCTGATCTCACCGGACATCCCACCTCCACCAAATTATTACTTAAAGAATTTGCTGTGATCAGAGCACCTACCTGTTAAAGGGGTTTGGCCAAAGAAATAAATAACTGCCATTTGGTCTGCACCTTTCGTTGATTTCATCTGGGTTTTGTTTTCTCTCCTGTTGGAATTGATCTGGGTGGCTGATAGTCCGGGCTAATGAAGATAATTAAAATGCCAAGTGTAAGGTACAAACGACAAGGGTAATTGAGCATCTCCCCTTGAGGAGCCTGCTGATTGGGGCTGAGAATAGAATTAGGCTGCCATCTTGTGGTTAAAAGTGGCACCTGCTGCTAAAGCGAAAGGCCAGTGTTTTTTCTGATTGAATCATTTATTCATTAAAATCGTGAATGAATGAATATAAAAGGATGATAAGAGATTGTGGAAATTTTAATCCAAAATAATTAATCACACCAACTTCTGAAAGTTATCCCCTACAGAAGTCCTATAACCTCAAGCACTGACCTCTCAGGGCCAAATGACAAGTTCCCGAAATTATACAGAATTGGGATGCAGGTGGCAGGAACGACGACTGCCTCTTTTACAGCACTGTCATGCACTCTTCATATGTTACATTCTCCAGCCGTAATTTCACATCAGTGCAGCTAATAATGAAGTCCATTCTAAAGCAAAAAGAATTGATGTACAACTATTAAGCTAAATCTGTGATTACGTTAGTATTACCATCTTCTGCAACTCATCTTAGTGGGGCATTCAGGGGCCATAATTAAGTGTTAGCTGAGGTGTATAAAAATAAATAAATGGTCTGGCTGGGTGTGGTGACTCCTTCCTGTAATGCCAGCACTTTGGGAGTCAGAGGTGGGAGGATCACTTGAGGCCAGGAGTTCAAAACCAGCTTGGGCAATATAGCAAGACCCCCATCTCTACGAACACAATAAAAATTAGCCAGTAGTGATGGTATGTGCCTGTAGTCCCAGCTATTCCAGAGACTGAGGCAGGAGGATCACTTGAGCTCAGGAGTTCAAGGCTGCATTGAGCTATGATCACACCGCTGCATTCCAGCCTGGGCAACAGAGCAAGACCCTATCCCTAAAATGGATAAATAAATAAATAAATGGCCCTTCTCTGCCCTATGTTGAATAACTCAAAGAATATTTATACATGTATTCTGACAATGGAATTTTTTTTATTTTTTTATTTCAGCATATTATGGGGGTAAAAATGTTTAGATTACATATATTGCCCTTGCCCCACCCAAGTCAGAGCTTCAAGTGTGTCCATTCCCCAGATGGTGCCCACCACACCCATTAGGTGTGTGCATACCTATCCCCTCCTCCCCCCTCCCATCTGGCTGACACCCGATGAAGGTTATTACTATATGTGCACTTAAGTGTTGATCAGTTAATACCAATTTGATGGTGAGTACATGTGATGCATGTTTTTCCATTCTTGGGATACTTCACTTAATAGAATGGGCTCCAGCTCTATCCAGGAGAATACAAGAGGTGCTAGATCACCATTGTTTTTTGTGGCTGAATAGAACTCCATAGCATACATATACCACATTTTATTAATCCACTCATGTATAGATGGGCACTTGGGTTGTTTCCACATGTTTGCAATTGTGAATTGTGCTGCTATAAACAGAGTATTTTTTAAACTCTAAAGAAATAACATTCTGTAGTTGAATGCGTGTTTATTGAATCAGGCCAAGAACAGGATTGAGGAAAATAAAAGTCTCCATGAAAAAAATTGTGAGAGATGCTCCTCAAAACTGTTCAGATATTTCTGCTGGTAGAGATGATTCCAAATAGTCAGAATCTGTCGTATTTCATATAGGAATTAGCAGACAATAAGGTGGTCCTCATGGGCCAGTGACAGTGTCACAGGACAATATAGCCTTGAGTGACTTTTCCCACAGGGAGGCTGGTTGGCTCAGTGCATGTTCTGGAAAATGCCATGATTGCATCAGGCCCCTCCTTTTCAGGGTACCTTTTTACTTCCCAGATACTTTGCCTCATCTCCTCTTACTCTCTCCTCCTGTCAGTAATCCTGAGAAGGACACCGGTCCCCGTCCCCCACCCACTCCCACTCCCAGCGGCTGTTGAAAATAAACAAAACGGGGACTCCTAAGTATTGCATTCAAGGGCAGTAAAACCAGTGCATGAGGGTCCAGCCTTGGCAGGAGACCCTGGACCATCCACACGAGGCCTCTACCCTCAAGCCCTCCAGGAAGGTAGAGCACAAAATCATACAAGTGTATCGCACACATGGGGGAGGGGCGGTCTATACACAGGTGGGCAGGAGGTGGTGAGTGGAGGCAGTCTTGGCTCAGTTGTAGAAGGGCTTCGAAAATTTAAGGAGATAGCTAGGGAAGGAATGGGTGGCAGAATTACGGAAACAGAAGTTCAGAGTGAAAGGAGGAGACCAGGAGAGAAGAGCAGCAGAGCTCAGATCAACTCTCAAACTGGAACGATCCCACCCGGGAGTCTGCTGTGAGCATCAGAGGTCATGTGTGTGCAGATCGCCGCCCACACACACACACACCGCCGGGCCTCTAAAGGGGATCTGGTCAGCAGTAGCTGCCACTGCAGCCCCTCAGCCTGCCAGCACTGCCACCACCGCCGCAACTGCTGTCACCACGGTCCTCCCGCAGAGCGGCCCTTAGAGGGTCCGAGAGGCGGGAGCTGACTTATCCCCAGACACTGCAGGGTATGTGACTCAGACACGTGGACCAGATGATGGTCATTCCGTTCACTGGGAGATTTTTGTCCACAGTGAGAACTTTGGGAAACGTATTTCGGTGGCTTTTCAGAAAATTCTCATTGAAGGGGAGTGAGCCAGGAGTTTTGACACATTTTCTCTGAGTTCCATCCTTTATTCAGTAGTTTGTAATAATCCCCTTTCATCCTCTTCCCCTGCACTGTCCTAATAGGCTGGGCACCCCACACATGTCATTATACGTATTGGCCTCTTCCGTTAACAGAGAGAGAAGAGAGAAAAGAAGAGAAACGTGCAGAAGTGGAGAGGGGTGCTAGAGATCCCACGCTAGGCTTGCTGGGTGGATTTCTGGCTTTCAAATAACTCACACGGCAAACTAGTTTCAAAAAACCTGGCACTTTATAAATAAGCATTGATCAATCTGTGTGAACGAATGAGTGAATGAAGAAAGGAACAAACAAACGCCTACTCAAGAGATAGACAACTTTGTTTCTGTGCTTCTTAAAACGTTTATGCTTTGGAGCCTTACATAAAATGTTATTTCATACATTTTCATCAGTCACTATGATTTAAGTGCTTGCTTGGATGTATTTTAAAAACCTACCATGGGCCGGGCGTAATCCTAGCACTCTGGGAGGCCGAGGCAGAGCTCAGGAGTTCGAGACCAGCCTGAGCAAGAGCAAGACCCCGTCTCTACTAAAAAAAAAATAGAAAGAAATTACCTGGACAGCTAAAAATATATAGAAAAAAATTAGCCGGGCATGGTGACATGTGCCTGTAGTCCCAGCTACTCGGGAGGCTGAGGCAGGAGGATCACTTGAGCCCAGGAGTTTGAGGTTGCTGTGAGCTAGGCTGACGCCACAGCACTCTAGCTTGGGCAACAGAGTAAGACACTGTCCGTCAATCAATCAATCAATCAATCAATAAATAAATCGTGCCAATCTGTAGTCTTGATTTAAAGTGAATTATTCTATCAACAAGTCATAAGAGATGGTTATTTTCATTCAGATATAGCTGTCCAGGAGCAAACATACAACAGTCATTTGACTGTTTATTACTATATGCCTACAGTGTTCACAAGCATAATGTATACCCAGAGGAAGAAAGTTCTGGATTATACTGGAAGTTTTACATTTGTGTAATTATAGGGCCTTAGAAGGAGATGCTCATGTTGACTCAAAGACTAAGGAAAATGATCACACCTTCATCTCAGAATTCTCTCTGCATATGTTGTGGATAAATTTTCTCTTTTTCAGTTTTTTATTATCCCTCAACTTGGAATATTCAAACAAATGTGATAGCGTTTCACCTGGAGATAGTTTGGTCTGGTTGAACTGCCTCTGTTGGAACGGAAAGGCTTTCACTTTCTCCCTTTCAGGGTGCACCCTGGTTTGCTGTGAAGCCACCCTGGTGCTGCCCTGACGTTAGCACTCAGTGACGCTGAATATAGTCACCTGTACGTGAAGCCAATGTAAACATCGACAGTCTTTTTCAAGAAAAATATTGTGTGATTATCATAAGACAAAAATATTTATTTGCTTTATTCATGATGCTTGACATTAAAGTCTGTTCCTTTTCATTTAGAATGTTCTAGAATTGAGCAAAGCAACTGTTCTTTAAACAAGGCTTCTCTCATGACAGGTAATTGTCAATTTGATGTACTGCTCTGTAACTCTTAATATTTAGCAAAAGAAATCTGACCATTTCCATTTGGAAGCATTGTAACTGGAACAGGGAGCAGCAGTAGCTGCTTGAGTCCTGGTCCCCCCACCTCCAGCCCACCCCAGTGAGGAGGAGCTTCCAGAAGGGGCTAAGGGCGCAGGCTTTGGAGTCAGAGACGGCTGGGCTCAACCCACCCTGCCACTTAGCTCCTGAGACACTTGGGGGCTTTACCTCTCTGCTGGGATTCAGCTTCCTTCTCTGTGAAATAGGGATTAACAGTGCCTCCTACGCAGGGTGGTGGCAGTGATTGAATGAGGAAAGCATTTAGCAGAGTCCCTGGTACATACCAGGTGCTAAAATGTACTTGGTAAAGCTCGTATGCTTAATTTGTAGTTGTTTATGAATAGGTCTTGTTTACTGCTGAGGCTGTATTCTTAGCACATACTTTCATCCATTCATTTGAAAATGCATTTCTTGGGTGCTCACAGCAGCTTAGTGGAAACCAGCCCTAAAATAAAGTCACATCCTCAAAACAGATAACTGTGTGTGCAGGTGGATATGAAGACGTTCTGCTTCATTAGGTGTATTGACCTTAAAGCTTCTCAGAGAACAGCAGGTTTGGGGAGCTGGGGAGATAAGAGGTGACGGGTAGGTGGGGGGATGATGAATTATTACATATTTGTGAAACCTATATGAATAGTGATTTATATTCTGGTAAAAAATGAATCCAAATGAGTATGTATTTATCTGCTATGGAGTACTTGGAATCTTTGTTTGAAGACATTAAGAATCTGTCCTCCAAACATATCAAGATAAGATATCCATTGCTTCAAACACTACACTAGGCACTTGTTCGTGCCCAACTGGCACTTTTAGGTGAGGAAAATAGAGGCCTAGACCGTGGAGGGGACTTGCCCAGAGTCAAGCTTCAAATCAAGTCCAGTGCTGTGTTCTGCATTCTGCACAAATTTCCCTAACTTCACTCAAAGGCCTTGCTCCATACAGGAACTAATTACAAGATTCTGCCCCTTTGCACGAGAAGTGCTTTCCAAACACGGTGATCTCTCTGCAGGAGGATGGAGCCCTCGACACCCCCACGTCCCCACCTTTGAAGGACTGATTCCGTCAGCTTGTGCCAGTTCCTGCCCCCACCATGGGACCTGCAGGCAGCGTGCTGAGCGGGGACCAAATGCAGATCATCCTGTGGGGGAGTTTGGCAGCTGTTGCCACTTTCTTCCTCATCACCTTCCTCATCTTTCTGTGCTCTAGTTGCGATAGGTAAGAGCCAGAGCGTCTCTACCGGAAACTTGAAATAACATGTTCCCTGTACCCAGGAGTGACTGTATATAAGAAGTCTGCATGATTGGTCAGAGAAACTCACACTTTAACTTCTCTCTGCTGCAAAGGGTGCCAGGACATTCTGTATTAATTGAATGAAAATCCGTATTTGATCCTGCTGAGGAGCAATCGGAAGAGCCCTTATATTTTAAACTTCCCAGAATGGAATTCTTGCTGTTCTTTTGACAAATTTTGTCAAAATTTGTATTGTCTTTTCCCATCTGTGGACATTCCGAAATCCAAGTGTGATGTGCATCTTTTTGCCACCACTTGGAAATTACTGAGAATTTTTGCCGTTATGTGGCTTCTGAGGGATCATTTATTATTAAAAATGTATAATGTAGAACTGCAGTTTCTTAAGAAACAGATTAGTTTTCCTAGGAGAGAGACATGCTCTATGGGAAATAATCATCAGTATCTTTTTTTTAGAATTATACTTCTGTCTGTCTCCTCCGTCTCAGAGAAAATGTCAGTACCCCAAAAAAGAGATCTTTGCTCAGAGAGAAGTAAAGCTCTAATGAGCAGTGATTTCGCGAGACATTCGGGAGCTGTTGCAAAGCAGGCGGCCTTCTGGGGGGGTGGATGCTGCCGGAGCGGCACAGACCAGCCGATGCTTCCCCAGCCCAGTTCCAAACTCACTCTCAATCTTGGAAGAAACTCCAGGAGTGTCACTTAAAAGTCTGATGTGGCTTCACAGCCTAAAATCTGTCAAGAGGGGAAAAGCCAGACCCTCTGAATCCAAGCAGCCTCCTAATCCCTGCCCATTTTGGACCCAGGCCTCCTGGGTGTCTGGGACAGAGTCCGACTGGCCAAGGAAGATGAAGAAATAGAGGCTGCCCGGAGCGTGGGCTGCCCGGGGCAGTTATTCCCATTCCCACTAGGTGTCACTCTTGCCATACATGGTGCATGGATGGGACACGTATTTTCTACAACTGATGGCTTTCTTTAGACTGTCCTGAGTAAAAACAAATTCTATTTTTACTTGACAGACTTTTCTATAGACTGGAAGTACATATGACTCATGCTGAGAGCATGTACCCTTCCTGGCGTGCCAAAATTTGTATTTTCTTTATTTTCTCCATCTCTCTGCAGTGTGTGACATTGCAAAGACTCTAAGTGAGATGAGATAATTGTCTGGGTTTTCTAAGGAAAAAAATGGTATAACTCGTTCCAGTCTTCTGGGTATAAACAGTTTCTACTCAGGACCCTGCCTCGGTCTCTCACCGTGAGCTTGTATTTTTAATTCCTGGAGGAAGGGGTGCCCAAGACAGGTCAGCAGTCCCCTCTGTGGCCTGAGCACCTCTTGCACCTAACACCTGCGCACAGGTGATCAAGTGACTGCCTCGTTGTTTCCTCTCTGGACAAAACACACATGGTTCTTAAAACGAGAGGGATTTACATGGTGGCGAGAATTAAGATAGGAAAGGGTCATGTATTTTTTATTTTAGGGGTCACGTTTGATATTACAACAATGTTTTGTTTTCCATCTCAGGGAAAAGAAGCCGAGACAGCACAGCGGAGACCATGAGAACCTGATGAACGTGGTGAGCCCATGTGTGTGTCTGTCTGTCCGTGTGCACACGCTAAGATGTCAGCTGCGCATCCAAGCGTGTTCCCACATGCTTATGAGCCGAATGAACCCGAGGGGGAGAACTAAGCCGAAGTTAACTGTGACTGCCTGGACTGTGCCCTCTTTCTGTAGGTTGATAGTCCCTGTGGCCAGAGGCCTGTGCGATTAGCCAGGTTTGCTGGGAGAGTGCCTGACAGGAACACAGTTTTGCCGCTGCCAGAATGATCCTTAGATGGCTCCAGCCTAGCGCAGGGATGTGTCTTGTTTGCCTCTGCCCAGCTCCAGCTGGTGTTTTCATCGGCTAGGTCTGTCATAACAAGGGACAACAAACTGCGTGGCTTAAATAGCATATATATTGTCTCGGTCCTGGAGGCCAAAAGTCCAAAAATCAAGGTATTGGCAGCGTCAGTTCCTTCTGAGGGCAGGTCTGCCCCAGGCCTCTCTCCTGGTGGCTTGCAGGCGGTCGGTGGCGTCTTTGGTCGTAGGTGTATCGCCCGAATCTCCGCCTTCATCTTCACGAGGTCTTCTCCCTCTGTCTCATCGTCTTCCCTGTGTGCATGTCTGGCTCTGTGTCCAAGTTTCCCTTTATAAAGACACTGGCCATGTTGGACTAGGGCCCCCCTACTCTAGTGTGACCTCATCATAACTGGGTTCATCAGCAATGACCCTATTTCCAAATAAGGTCACGTTCTGAGGTCCTGGTGGTTAGGACTTTGACATATGCAGTTCAACCCGTAACAACGGGTCACTCAGCTAACCAGAGCCTGGGACCCACAGCACCCTGGGATAGCCTGGCCTGGCTTGAGTGTTCCCAGCCCTCAGCACCTTACAGGTCCTGATGATCCTCAGGTGGGCCTCAGGGAGCCACCCTGGTGAGGAACAGCCTGAGAGTGCCATGTCCCGCCGTGTCCTCTGACTCAGGGCCACGACCTTACGTGGCTGAGCAATTCCAGCAGCTGGGGATGGGTCCCCTCCCCCACCCACATATTCACAAGGCCAGGCCAGAGTCCTGCCCGAGCCCCGGGGTAGTGCTAAAACAGAAGATGCTTCCCATTCAGGACATGATTTCTCAAGGCCAAGCAAAAACTGCTTTGGCAGAAGAGGGTGCAAAAAAGGAAGTACAGACAAGTCAAAAATATAGCATGAGGTCTGGTGTAAAACACGCAGCCAGCAGACACATTGGGAGTTCCCCAGGAGGCCCCTCTGGTCTAGGCTGCCTGACCTACAATTCGAGGGACTCTTTCAGCCCACGCAGGCAGGAAGTGGTCAGGCTCCCTGTTCCTCCTGGGGGCTCCCCAGGGCTCCCCTTCTCTTCCTCTCTGCATGTGCACACCCAGGTCACCCACCCACCACTCTGCCTTTTACCCTTTTTCTCACCCCATTCCCGTCTCTGGTTGTCCACATTGTCCCCACTTCTTGTCTGTTCCTGCCGCCTCTGCTTTGCCCCCGTGACTGCTGCCGTGGTGGCCTCGGGAGGAGCGTGGAGGGACGGGGAGATCCTCTCTGTGGCTTCTCCCACGTGCAGATCTAGGCCCCGTTTTTCCTCACCTGCCTCTCTCCCTGGCGCCAGCGGGGCGGTGAAGTGGGGCTGGGGGAAGACTTCCACCTCCATCGCTGACTTCCTTCTAGAGCAGGAGTTCTCAGGTGTGGCCCAGACCACGCCAGCAGCAGCATCACCTGGGAGCTTGTTAGAGGTGAGAATCCTCCCTAGCGTGGGGCCGGGAACTGTCACCAGGCCTTCCAGGTGATTCTGATGTACTCACAAGTGTGAGAGCCCCCGCTCTACACCTTCACTTCCGGCTGCTCTGCTCAAGGTCAGCAGCAGCCCTGGATGAGACGGGAAGAGAGTGGCTCTCTGTGCTTTCTTCCTCATCTGCCACATAATCAGCTTCACGGATGTGAGTGTGTGTGTCTGAGCAAGAGCGTGCACAAGAGCCTATGCACACACACATTTGCCCACCCAGCTCTCTTTAAGAGCATTTGAGCTCCTAAATCTTGTACAACTTGCAGATTGCAATCTTGCAATGCTAAGATTGGAAATGGTGATTAGAACCTGTATTACGCTGCTGTGAGCCCACTTGAGAGCCTTCTGCCCCCACACCTACCCCCATTCCTGCCCGACTGTAGCATCGTTTCTGGGATTTGGGTGGGGAAGTGGGGCGGGGGATGCACCTGCACCTCAAGTTCCCAGCAGCCTGACTCAATGACCCATCTCGTTGTGAGTGTATTGGTTATGAGCTGCATTGAATTGCGGTAGCCAACTGCTGATTAACTTTTGGGTCGTGCCACAGCACGAGCTCTTTGTTGTCTGTCACTATTTGGCTCCAAATTAGGAGTCAGAGAATTTGTTGAGGCCAACTAGCCCTCCCGTGCTGTTCACATCAGAACTCTCCATGTGGAGTCTTGGAGCCTGGGGTAACCTCTTGGGTCATGCAGGCCGTGGAAGGGACGGGGAGCAAATCATCTCTGCAGTGACTCAGGCAGTGGCCTGGGACAGTGGGTGTTTAACACATTGACTGCCACACCAGAAAAAAAATTTTTCCTTGGCGCCACGATGTTTTATTATGAAAATAGAATAAAAACTTCAAAAACAAAATGATCCTTTCTAATTTAATGAAAAATTTGTTATTTTTTATTGTTTTCTGGGTGTGAGTTATATGCAACTTGAAAAATATTTCACATGGTTCCCAAGATAAAGAGATGTGTGAGTTACATATGCTTCACGAGAGCCCAGACTCAGAATTAGTGTGAGTTAAATACAACTCACAAGGCAGTTAATGTGTTAAAGAAACTGCCCGGCAGGTGTGGGGAACCTGTGGCCTTCTGGATCCTTGAGTGCAGCCTTTTGACTGAATTCAAATTTCACAGAACAAATCCTTTTATTAAAAGGGGTGCGGCAGAGAAAGGTGAAGCTTTTCTTGCCCCCTTTGGTGCTTAAAAAAGAATAATCTTGAAATCAGAGGCCACAGGTTCCCCACCCCAGGGTTTGCCTGTCTGTGGGAATAAGAAAGGTTTGCAGAGCTGCGCTCCAGCACGTGATTGTCTTTGTGAACCTTGGAGCCAGAGACTTGGCTGATTCTGAGAGAGTTTCAGAAATCAATGGCATTGCCTGTCTTTGACCAGATTTAAGTCTTTTCCCTTCAGATGACAAGTAGTGATGCTTTTCCATGATTTTTGTGGCACAGCACATCTTTAAGAATAGCATTTTACAGCACCTGTGTTACAGGGGTGACGCTGTTCCCTGCCGGAGTCAATTTTGACCAGCATTGGGCCTTCTGGTCCCCTCCCTGCCTTGAGCTATGGGGACTGATGTCTCACAACCTACCTATAGCCCATTTGTAGATCGCCAGGTGGGGAGCTGTGCAGATGGCCGTGAAGATTCCCCGTGCTCCTAAGATTCTGGGACAGCACTGTCTGATAGAATGTTCCACAATGCTGGACATGTTCTCTGTCTGCACTGTCATATTATGGTACCCAATGGACACAGGTTGCTATTGAGCACTCGAAATGTGACTAGTTGACCGAGCAACTCAATCAAATCTTATTTTATTTCACTTCATTTAAATCTAAATGCAGTAGTCCCCTTTATCCATGGTGTTGATTCTGTGGTTTCAGTTACCCAAGGTCAACCATGGTCCAAAATAGGTGAGTACAGTACAATAAGATATTTTGAGAGAGGGAGCAAGGAGAGCATATTCATGTAATTTTTAGTACAGTATATTCTTATAATTGTTCTATTATTTGTTAATCTCTTACTGTACCTAATTTATAAGTTAAACTTTATCATAGGTATGCATGTATAGGAAAAGACATAGTACATATAGGGTTTGGTCCTATTTGCAGTTTCAGACATCCATTAGAGGTCTTAGAATGTATACTCTGTGGATGAGGGGAGGTCTACTATAGTAGATTCTGATTTTTGTTTTTGCTGTTTTAATTTTTAGAAAAAAAGCCATAGATATTCTTCTGTGCCCTGGAGTCTAGATTCTCAACAATGTGATGCATTGCTAAGAATGACGTTTTGTTGTTTTTTCTTGTTTTTGTTTTGCAGCCTTCAGACAAGGAGATGTTCAGCCGTTCAGTTACCAGCCTGGCAACAGATGCACCTGTCAGCAGCGAACAGAACGGGGCGCTCACCAACGGGGACAGTAAGTTCTACAAAAACGGGCTCTCTGTTTTGTTGAATGGTGTATCCCCAGCACCTTGAACCATCCCTGGCACATAGTAGACACTCAAAACATACTTGATCCTTAAGGGGCAACTGAATGGCTTCACATGGTGACATTTCTGTGGCAGTCCAAGAATTTCATATTTGGACTTTCTAATTGGAGGTAGGAATGGGTGGCTGTGGAGATGGCAGGAAGACACATGGCGCCACCAGTCCCTTTGTGATACTGCTTAACGGTACATTTTTGCCCTGTTGGTTCCATTATGTCTTCCAAGCAGGTGACCTGTGGAGGGAGATGGGGTGGCTCCCAGTAATTCCCTCCACACACAGGCGGGGGCCAGTGGGCCAGGGAGAGTGCCCACTACGCATGTTTCCCTTCTAGTGTCCAAACCCCACAGTTTGGCCCCACTGAATACCACTTTCTCCTCTGGTCACATTGGCCCCTCTGCCCGTAGGAATCTCATTTGGTGTAACAATAAATAAGGAAAATAACTGTGAACCACACTTGTAGCCAAGACAATTTATTAAATCTTGTATTGGGAAAGATATAATAGATGACTTTGGTTGGAACTGTGATTGAAGTAAGAATATCACCTGACAGTCGTAGTATCTATAATTTGCAGCCGAGAGTCTAATAAAGTGAGCATCTTGATTGAACCTAACTTTACATTCTCTGATTCGCTGTAATGATTCCTGAAGGACTTGTCCCTCTCCACTTTTAATACTTCTGCCACTTTAGTTCTTTCGGAAGACAGTACTCTGACCTGCATGCAACATTACGAGGAAGTCCAGACCTCAGCTTCGGATCTCCTGGACTCCCAGGACAGCACGGGGAAGCCAAAATGTCATCAGAGTCGGGAGCTGCCCAGAATCCCTCCCGAGAGCACGGTGGACACCATGCTCATGGCAAGAAGTGCGGATGGGGACCCGGGGCCGGGGATGGAAGGGCCGTATGAAGTGCTCAAGGACAGCTCCTCCCAAGAAAACATGGTGGAGGACTGCTTGTATGAGACTGTGAAAGAAATCAAGGAGGTGGCGGCAGCCGCACACCTGGATAAAGGCCCCAGCGGCAAGTCAAAGTCTACTTCTACCTTGAAAGAGCTTCCCGGGCCCCACGCTGAGGGCAAAGCAGAGTTCGCCGAATATGCCTCCGTGGACAGAAACAAAAAGTGTCGCCAAAGTGTGAATGCAGAGAGTATTCTTGGCATTTCGAGTGATCCAGAAGAGGAGGCGCCGCCACCTGTCCCTGTCAAACTTCTGGATGAGAATGAAAACCTTCAGGAGAAGGAAGGGAGAGAGGCAGGAGAAGAAGGAGCCACGGAGAGGACCAGTGAAACCAACAAGGTGGGCTCCAGCGTGTTTGTTTCACGGGCTTTTGTCATGATTAGGAATCTGTAGTCCTGGGATTTTTGTGGTGTTTTTTTAATTTCACTTGCACGTTGTTCTGAGAAATATCTACAAACACTTCCAATTTGTTAAACGATGAAAGCTGTTTTAGCATAAGCTGTGTTTGGCTGTTTTCCCCCCTCCAAGTAATAAGACACGAAAGCTCATGTTTATCAAACGTTTCTTTCTCCGCACCTTACTTGGATATTTTCCAATTTTTACATCATGTCTAATTAGGGCCAAGTGTTATTTGCTTTATTTTGAAGACCAAGAGTGAAGCAGAGAGACTAGACTCTTTGTCTGCACATTTTACTTCTCCCACTTGTTGCTGCCTAAGCAGCGTGGCGACCTTTACCCTGCCAGCATCCCAGAAATCAAAGCGTAGCAACGTGAACAGCGGGGAACCAAGTCACACGTGCCCCTGGCGATATCTGATTGTGTATACGCTCATGTAGATCCAATAGGAAATCTTATTTTGTGAGAATTCCCAGGAAGTAACTTCTAACTCTTAAATTTAGATATTCAACAAAGCTCTAACACATATTAGTGGTCCCCAGGCTTCTGTGTGTGTGTCTGATAACTTAATATCTGAGCCGCAGTGAACGTCACATCTCCAGTTGTCAGAATCTCCTTGAGTTTTAACTAGGCCCATCAACTTCAGGCAATTATATCTAATTTCCTTTCTCTATACAGCAAAAAAGACAAAGTTCTCTTCTATTCAAGTTTTGGTAGGAAGAGCAAGTAGGGCCTAGTCAGTCACTAGTAGCCTAAAAACATTTCTGGAGTTCATGGTCAGAAAACTCTGCTTGTATTGATTAGCCCAAGGAATTCCTGCTTTTTGCTGCTCTCTGAATGCATTTCACCTTTTCATATTATCCGTGAAATCAGCTGTTGAAAGCACCAGTAATAGGATTTATGAACACGTTCATAAAATGCAAAAATGCAATCTAATTTTTTGCCTTTCATATAACCAAAGATAATAAAACCGATGTAAAGTTTATGCTGCCTAAACCAGTTAATGCTCTTTCCTTAGAAGCATTTTAAAGGTGAGAAGGTCAGTTGCCTAACCATTTTTAGTAAGCAGTTCTCCAGATTTTACATTAAAAACTGGAAATACCCATCCAGAAACCAAATTCTCTTTCTACAGTATAAGAAGAATGAGTAATCCATCATCTTCATATAAACAATTTGAGTGTTAAGTGAGTTGAGAGTTTGAAATGTTTAATATTTATTCACTCAACAGAAAGATTTTAATGAGCACCTACTATGTGCTGCATGGTCTTCTGGGTGCTAAAAATGACAGTGAATAACACATAAATGAATAAAGTTCCTGCCCCTGTGAACTTACATTTTAGTGGGAAGAAATAGCCATAAAGTTTATAAGAAAAAAATAGAATAAGGGGGATTGGGCAAATAGAGGTGGTGGGGAAGAGTTTTGGACAGGGTCTGCCCAGCTCTGAAGGTGACACTTGAGAGTTAAAGGATGGGTGGAAGTGAGTAACTCGCTTTCTGAGGAAGAGCAAGTGAATCGGAGGACACGGCCAGCGTTACGTCACTGAGGCTAGGGCTTGCCTGGTGACTTCCCTGAGGCTAGTGCTTGCCTGGCTTGTGATGGAAGAGGAGGGCACTGGTGTGGTTGGAGAGGGACAAGCAAGGATAGTAGTGGGCAGAAAGTAACCAGGGCTCAATCCTGGGTGGCCTTGGCTCATAGTCTGAACAATAATAAGGTCGCCAGAGAGTCTTTAGCAACAGAATGGCACAACCCAACCTGTGTCGTGAAAGGATCCCTCTGACTCCAGTTTTGAAACAGACTGTAAAGGGTGGAAGCCAGGGACCAATTGGGTGGCCATCCTGATAATCCAGATGAGAGATGGAGGTGGCCCGGATCAGGGCAGAGACAGCAGACGTGATGAGAGAAGCTAAGCTAGAGCCCAGAGATTTGCCAATGGATTATATGCATATAGAGTGAGAGAAAGAGACAGTGATGAGTCCAAGGTTGCGCCTGAGTTATAGGAAGGATAAAATTGTTATTAACCGAACTGCAGAAGATGCAGGCAGAGCAGGTTTGGGGGAGACTGGGCATTCAGTGTTGAACGTGTTTGGTTTGAGATGTGGATTGGAGCTGCAGGTGGAGCTAATCAGATAGCAGCTGTGTAGCTGGGCGGGGTTGAGTGGAAAGGCCAGAGCTGGACTTGCACACATTGAGGTCAATGGCAGAAGTGTGGTTTGAAAGCCAGGAGACTGGATAAGGTCACAGAATGAGTGAGCATCAGTAAGGACCAGAAGAGCTCCAAGAGTAGCGATCTGGAAAAGAAACCAGCAGAACAGACCAAAGGAGGAAAGAACAGGAAAGTGTGGGGTCCTGAAAGCCAAGTGAAGAAAGTGACCAGGGAGGACGGAGCCACTGACCGCTGTGGCAAGTGCCGCGGCAGTTCAGGGACGATGAGTCACACTGGTGGCCTTGACAAGAGCAGTCTCCATGGAGGGCAGAAACTTCACTGAAGTACGTTTAGAGAGAGAATAGGAGGAGAACAATTATTTTAGTGACCTCATAGACAACTTGTTTAAGAGACTTTGCCCTGAAGAAGTGAGGCAATAGACAGAGCTGGAAGTAGGGTTGGGTTCATTTTGTCTTTTGTTTCTAGAACGAGAGAAGTAGCAGCAGGTTTGTGTGTGGACGGGAGTGCTCCTGTACTAGGGGAATTTTGCTGGAGCTAAATTCACGTGTAGGTGTGCAGGGACGGGATCTGATACATGGGAGGAGGGGGTCGCCGCGAAGAGGAGTGTGGAAAGTTCATTCACGGTAACAGGGCGGAAGGAAGATGGACGGATGCCGGTGATGCGGGTAGGAGTTCATAAAAATTTCTTCTGATTCCTTCAGTTTTCTCAGTGAGCTAGGAAGCAGGGCCATCTGCTCAGAGTGAGGATGGGCGAGGAGGTGCTGGAAGTTTGGGGAGAGAGGATGAGAAGCGAAGCAGACCGCTGGTCGAGCAGGGACTGGGTGTACTAGGGAAGCGTCGGACGGCACAGAGGCATGGAAAGGGCTCACGTGAGGGTCGAGTTCGCCAGTGACCACGGAGCACGATTGTGACGGCTCACTTGGAGTTTAAGGTTGGTAAGGCAGGAGGGAAGGACATCAGCAGAAGGGGAGATACGGAAAAGGTGGCTGGATCCCAGCAGCACTGACGGAGATCAGACCTGGGTTACAGAAGGGGTGAACCTGGACGAGTGCTGGTCTGAAGGGGGTCTCGAGCATCTGGCATGGTGGGAGGGGCTGTGGTTTAGGGTGACAGGGTGCCGTGGTGTATCCGAGAGAGGGAGGGCTAAGGTCAGGGATGGAGCACAGCATCCGTGGGGGTGGAGGAGGTCAAGGAGCTGAAGGATTGGGAAGGATGCGCGTTTGTTGAAGTCACTAAGAATTAAGACAGGAGATGTGCTAGAGAGAGAACCAGTGAACCAAGAACCAAAAGCATTGAGAAATGAGGGAGGGGGAAAGCCCGCAAAGTGAGCTGATTTAGCTTCATTAGCTTCGAAGTTTCCAGATGACTTAAGGATCTTCCTGACAGCACCTGCAACCTGTAGAAATATAGAATTCTGGCATTTGATAAAGGAACGCTAGGACTTTTTTTATTATCAATCCTTCATTGATAATCAATCCTTCGTGACAATTAGGAATTGAAACAGTAGTCTAAATAATTATTTTGGCTTATTTGTACCTACAGATTCAAATACAAAATTAGAGGAAATTTCTCCTCGAGTAATACTATTAGATATACCAGAGCATCATATAATAATAGATGGTATATGTGTTTATTTTTCAGTCCTTCACATAATTTCTATGTGGTTCCACAGAAATCCTTTAAAAACATTTTTAGACAGATATGAGGAAATATATGCAAAAGAAAGGTTGGGTTCCATAACTTTAAACTACTTTCCTTTGGTTTGTGTTTGTTCTGACAGAGATTTAGTTCATTGTCCTACAAGTCTCGGGAAGAAGACCCAACTCTCACAGAAGAAGAAGTAAGTTTTTGTTTCTTTTTAAATAACAGAAAGCTCCTGGAATTAAAAAAGAAAAATAGAGCTGCTCCCCTTGAATAAATGCACCTTAATGTCACCCTATGTCTGAAAGAGCTGGAACACTCTCGTAGGCCTGAGTTTGGAGATCCAGCTTTGGGATATTGGCTTCCTGGTGGCTCAGAGAGAGTGCCCAGCAGGTGGTGAGACAGGATGGATGACAGGGTGGACGGTCGGCTCAGGAAAGGAAACTGAGTCGGATCACAAAACAAAAGAAAGGGGAGGGGAGAAAATGAGAATGGGAAGAGAGAAATTCCAGTAGGGTTGACTGCTGACCACATCAGAAGGAAATTAATAGTGGGGTGGAAAATTCAGCAAATTGGAACAGTTGGGTGTAAGGGAATTTGATTTTGCCTGAGACATAGAGGGAGAAGGTCTCAGTGAGAAATTTTGGATGCAGAGAACAGGTAACTTTAGGAAGTACAATTCCAGGCTGGAGCTGGGGTCAGTCACAACAGCCAATGGGAACTGACTATATATTCTCAAGCACCAGGGCTAGAAATTCACTATTTAGACTTACAGTGAAGTGTTAAAATTGCAAAAACCATTGTGGGTGTGTGTGTGTGTGTGTGTGTGTGTGTGTGTGTGTGTGTGTGTGTGTGTAGAGAGAGAGAGATGTTGTTGTGCCAAGCTAGGCTCAGAGAGCTAAACACCTTAATTGACTGAGCTGCATATAGCTTCTATCTAGAATTCCAAGCATACTAAATTTTGTACATGTACAAGAGCAGTGCACATATCCAGATATAGCACCTTCTATACAGGACTCTGCGTAATGTATTAAAATATGAAGATAAACCCCCATGTTGAAGATTCAGGGAGCAGAAGTGTTTCCTTACTTAATACTGCCAACACCCAAGAATGGACCTGCCATCTGTCCGTATGGTTGAACAAAATAAACCCCGCAAGGGTCATCTTGATAACATCCTTTCCCTCACTGTCCTCAGACGCAGTCAGTAGCCAAGTCCCTTCAGCTGCACATCCAAACTGGTTCTTCCACATCCCCTCCCCCCCACTCCGTGTCACTAGGCCGAACAGTCACCTCCTGCCCAGCTCTTGCAGCTCCCTGGCCTCCTCCACTCTGATTTCTACACTGTACCCAGAGTGATCAATCCCATCTGGGACAAGAAAGTAAAATACATAGGAGTTCTGGAAGCTAATCCTTTAAAATAAATCAAGACAATGTAAAATTTTAAATTACTTTCCTTCTTATGTTTGTTTGTGGTTTTTGAAAATAGGACCTAGTTATACTGATGAATTTTTAGCATAAAATAAAGAACTATGATTCACCAACATTCGTTTCAGGAAGAAGATTTAGGAAAACTAAATATAGAAATCATTTATTTTTGTGTTTGTATAATATAATGTTAGACAGTCCAGATGGAAACGGAGATCTGAGCTTTTAAGTACCATTATCCCAATTTAACGGAATGATGAGGAAAGAGTTAATTATAAAAAGAAGAGAAATGGAAAAAACAGAGAGTAACTTATGAGAATGTAGTAACAATTTATGGAGTGAGTTATAAAGATGAAGAATATAAAGAGAAAAATTGGAAAGCTAAGTAGCAAGGAGGCTTGAACAGAAACCTGTAAAATAATAGTCATAGGAAACAAATAGTCGAAAGGAATATTAGAAGACTTAAGAAGCTTTTATAAAAACTGCAATGTACAATGACACCCTCTGCACATTGAGTTCATTCCTAGAGCCAATATTAAATTGCAAGTTAATGAAAGAGCCTGTAATTTAAAAAACAAAACGAGACTACAGAGTCCAAGAAGACCCAGGTGCTCTTACAGGGTGCGGGGCTGGCATTAATGGCAGGGAACGTGGGGAAGGAGTTGAGAAGAGGAACAGACGGTGGAGAGGGGCCGACTGTCATCGTTACGGTGTAGGCCAAGGCATGCTCGTCCTTCATGTTACTGTGTCGTCCACCCTCCATAATCTGACCACATTTTGGGCTTGGGCAACCAATTTAGATAATAAATCCCATATGTTTTCCACCTTATTGTGAAAAGCAGTGGGTTTTCTTTTTATTCTTCCTAAATTCAAAGCAATTATAATCCTTCTATTCTTAAAGCAATTTTTTTTTCATTAAAACCTCTAAGGTGAGAATGTTAATTTAATACGCATCAGATCAACATGGCAAGAGTTTTCCAAAGACCGTTTCACTGACCATAAACCCTTGGATTGCCAACGCCTAGCAAAACTGAGCCACCGGCAGTAGTGAAAAGTCCCCCTGCAGACGACCAGCTAGCATGCAGCAGGCCTGGCCTAGGCAGCTCTCAAGGCCAGCTGGAAACCTCACCCAGAATACGCGAGAAAAGCGAAAGCGGGCAAAGGTCCCTGGGCAGTGGAAGCTAAGCATCTGCCAGGGAGCATGTTTACTTATTTCCTCAGTGTGTGAATGAGTCAATCACTTACGGTCAAAAAATCAATATAGGTAATGAAGGGTATTTTTACTTATTTCCAGCAATGATTCATCACAATAAAATAGTACTTCCCCGAAATCTCTTAATCAGTACATTTAATCTATCATTACCCAAAAATTAAATCGCTCTTGATATTAGAGGTTATGTGGAATTTATTAGTGAGGCTGTGAAGGGAAGGTGTGCTTGGAAAACTGACCGCTGTCACCATAGGAAAGATCATCCCATAAGCTATCTCCAAGTTTCATTTCTGAGTCGGCTGGCTGCAGGTAAGAGATGGATTTTCCCACTGAAGAGAACTAAGCCCAGTCCATAAATGTCTCTTTAACCAATAACATGCAACTAAGTCAAAAAATAATGGAAAACAACCCCTTCCAGATGTATGTATACTGCTAGCCAGAGTCCAGCAACTCCGCTTCAGACCTGCTTGATACAGGAAGCGTGGAATAGTCCACTTCAGTGGTTCTCTCACTGTGCTGGGATCGGAGTTGGCACCTGTAGCTGGGCCTGTCCCCGGAGGGCGTCACTCGGTGGCGCTGGGGTGGGACCTGCAAATTTGCCTTTCTGTTGAATTCCCAGATCCCACTGCTGCTGGTTTGAAGCCCACATTTTGAGAATCACTGGTCTAATACATGTTTTCTACCTTCATTTATAAAGCACGGGAGCCCCTTTTCAAATGAAATAGCATTCTGATGTAGAAATGGGATAAAGCATGAAGTGCCATCAGGCCTGGGGCTTCTGGGACCGGCCACTCCACCTGCTCCTCAAACCCCTGAGCAGAGGGAACTTGGTTTTCACGGCATTAAAGGAATATGACTGATCTGCTTATGCAGTGGAAGATAACGGATATAATTATTCTCTATAATGTGCCCCAGAATCAGTATGGATAATAAAGAACAGATCTTAAAGGCGCACATGTACAAAGATGCCCACGAGTGCTAAATAGGTAGCTTGTCACTAAAAAGGCAGGGTAGGGGAGACATTGCAGCTGGAAGCTTGTTTATTCAATTGTCCCTTTGTTTCCTAGATCTCAGCCATGTACTCATCAGTGAATAAACCTGGACAGTTGCTCAAAGCGCCAGAGTCCGCCTACACCTCCATTCAAGGGGCCCCTCAGAGATCACCCTCCTCCTGCAATGATCTCTATGCTACTGTTAAAGACTTTGAAAACACTCCACACAGCACACTTCCACCAGCAGGGAGACCCAGCGAGGAGCCAGAGCCTGATTATGAAGCAATACAGACTCTAAACAGAGAGGAAGAAAAGGCCCCCCCAGGGACCAACGGCCCCCATGGCCTCCTCCCAAAGGAGAACGACTACGAGAGCATTAGCGACTTGCAGCAAGGCAGAGATATCACCAGGCTCTAGCGACCCAGAAGACAACCCCAGACGGCCTGTGATCAGCATCTGGGGATGTTTCTTCCATGGAAGAGAAGTGGGACACAAACCTCTACCTTATATGCTGCTCTAGTCAACTGAAGACAGTCGGCGGAGCCGGGACCGTTTGCCCAGTTTTCCAGTTTCTGAGACAGCGAGGCGCGGACCTGGCTGCACCTGAGTGCGCAGCTGCCCGCTGGGGCGACGGGCACACCCGGCACGGCTCCCTGTGCACCCTCGCCCTCCGCGGGAGGCCTGGCTGCCCGTGGCCTTGGTCCACTGCTGAGGAAGCCAGGCCATGAGGAAGAACTGCTCTCGCCAAGAACCGCGCCCCTGCCTGAAATACTGCCATTCGGGAGAGCCAGGTTTTTCTTCCTCTCTTCCCTTTTCTCTGTCTGCTACTGACTCGAAAATGTATGGCTTTCCCCCTTGAAATTTTTTTATTTCTATGGTTCATTCCAAGGAGATTCTCCCATGAGGCTTGCCCACAGGCGTTTTAGGGTGGTGAGAGGCCAGGTTGCTGGTCACCGCGCAGCGCGCCCGTCCTCTCAAAGAGCCGCGTGTCAGCACCTGGGAATCTGACCCCTCCAGGGGAACGGGATGAAAGGGGACATCCTTGGGTCTCTTCAGGCTTTGTTCCTTCTTATTTTGGCACTCTGCATCAGCAGCCTCTGCCCGAAGTACTTGAAGTCAGTTTTAGATGCTTGCTTTTATTTTTCTAGTCACAACATTTTTTTCCCCAGTGTTTGAAAACGCGTCAGAGCCTTTTCAGTATTTTCAGTGAATATTGTGGTACTTGTATACTTGTTTAAGCCCAGAGCTCATTCCTTCAAAACAGAGAGCCTTAATCTTTATGCTGGGACACAGACCACGTACTTGGACAGCAGCCATCCTCCGTCTCTGAAGGGCTGTGGACGTGAATGTGTGTTTCCATGATCTCTGCTGCCCACACCCACAGCGTGGGGTCATGTAAGTTCACTGCTACCCCAAGGTAATCTATCTAAGATTAAAATGTAAACATTTATTTTTGTTATATAAATTTATAAGATGTTTTATGTTTAATGCCTAATTTCTCAAAAGTGCCAGAAAAAAATGTATATTAACTATTTTGATTTTATGTACGATGATTTATACTCTGATTTTGAAAAGACATCATAAAGCACATAAGCTAGATGATTACAAGTAGTTGTTATCTTTTTTCTAACTAAGTATTTAAAACATTGAAGGTTTTTAAAGACTCACCGTCTCAAATGGTACTTGGAGTTCCTGGTCCAAATCACCTAGACCACCGGAGAAATAAGTGGAATAGACATAAATAATCATTTTCAGTGGTTTGTGGTGGGCAATATTGAAATACATGAAATGGTAAAATGAAAAGAAGAACAAAATATGAGAGGTGACTGAATTATGAACCTCATAAAAGTGTCATAATTTCACATTAAGGTTTAATTACATCTTTTGGAAAACAGTGATGAATTCTGCAGTCCAGTGCTTGCCAAATGCAAATTGCCTATTGGAATTTTTTTCCTTCATTTTACAAAAATCAGTGTCTGAAATAAGTCTGATTAAGAGCTCAGCCCTGGTTTGAATTTAATCATCTCTTTAGACCTCATAAGGCCAACATCGGAAAACTTGTTCGCTTCTCATTTTAAAAGTCGTCTGGTTGAAGTGCTATTATGAAGGGTGGGCTATGGAAAGGCAGCTTTTCCCACACCGATAAAGAAAAAGTGAGGCAATTATTCCATCCCACTGTGACATCTGTGACTTTTCAGATTTAATAATCTTGCTGTTTTCCCTCTTTTGACAAAGAATGCAATTGGGAAGATGAAGCATCTTGAAAATGGTAGACACCAGCTCACTGGTGTGTTTTTTCATGCCTATATTCATGGCTCGATTTTGTGACTACCTGTATTGCATTTCTGAAATTGTAAAGTGAGCTGTGTTGGGGTGACCTGGTTGGTTGTCATTATATTTCAGTAAATCTCGTCTCCCCCATGAAGACATCATGTGCATAAGCACAATCATCATTGATTAGAAGATAATGGCAGAATACCCTCGAATCAAAGAGAAGTTGATAAAGTGCAAGGCATGTCCTCTCTGAATTCAGATCTTTCATGAGCACTGCTTTGCCTGGTGATTTCCACCACTTTGTATTAATGACTTTGACCCAGCCATCTCTGACATCACGGGGTTCCTTCAGTGCCTGGTAATGGCCACGTCATGTTGCACACCTAGCACTGTACGTGCTATAGTCACATCCTTTATAGACACCTTACTGCTCAAAAATTTTATTGAACTTCATGTCCTGTTTGTCACCAGGGAAGTAGGTATGATATCTAAAGTATAAAACCTTTTCTGCGGAGAGAAGCTCATTACAAATAATCATGTCATCTTGAAATTTCATTATCAGAATTTTCCCTAGAAGTTTTCAAACATAGGCTATGCAATATAGCCATAAAACATTCACTGAAATATCTCTTTTAATTTGAGAAGCAGTTGGTAAGAATAAGTTGCGATATAAAGTATTTTAAGTATACTTTAAAAGGAGCTATAAGGCCCTCCAGCAAAAACCCTAAAAGAATAAATGATAGCACGGTTCATGAAGGTTGAGGGAGTGGAGTGAACTTTAGAAAGAAGACTCTGCTCTTTAGAGCATAGGTACTGTTCTGAAATGTATTTATTGATGCATCATTACTGTTTGACCTCATACTACAGTTTTTAATAAATATTATCACATTTCCTTTGTTCAGAATCTGTGCTTGAATCTTTGAGTTCAACAAAAGCCCATGGCTTCTTTAAAAAAATTTCATCTTGGCTGGTCCGAAGGTAGTGAGTTATCTCACTTGATTGTTCACAGTCAGTTACAGACTGAACTCCTTGTTCTACTACTTTTCCCCCTCCTCACTACTGCACTTGACTAGTCTTAAAAAAATTAAAAAAAAAAAAATTTCATCTTGAGCTAAATGCTACAGAGATTAAATGTATTAAAAGGTAATTATCAAAACCAGAATTTACTATATATTTAAAATTCAACTTTGACATCCATATTATACATCTAATTATAATAACCTAGGTTATGTGAAATTATATAAAAAGAAAAATTTTAGGAAAATTTTTTTGTCATATAAATCAGAATTATATATCTATGTTGGTTAAAACTGGGATCTTTGTTTTTATTCAGATATTTTGAAAGCTTAGAAGTATTTTTATGCCACTTTTAATATTTCTTAAATATAGTCAGCAGGAAAGTATAACATGTTTTATGTGAAATATTTGAGGAGATCTCGAATTCTAGAAGAAAACAGTTTTTACAAGTGTGTTGGCTATGTATATTTTTTTCTGTTCTGAACTAAATTAAATTACGTCATTAGGTCTGCTAAAGCTTTTGAAACTTCACTATTCTTTGTGGGAAAAAGGCTAATTACTGATTTATCTGCCCTCAAAATCCCAGAGTTAATTCTAATTGAGTGCTAAATTAACAGTAAGTAGTTAACACAAAGAACTAAAATTGAACTGCAGTATGTCTCTATATCTATTTCTCTTGATTTTTATTTTGCTAATTAGAGCATTTACTTACCTAAACCAGTAATAAACTATATATATATATATGCACACACATGTACATACACACATATACATACATACTCATATGTGTGTGTGTGTATACAGTTGGCTCTGGCACAACTCTGGTGCTTAATTAGGATATGTTCTATTATGTACTTTGAATGTTTATCCTGCTCGTGTGATGAGCTTTTGTCAGAAAAACAGAATTAGAAGAAACAGTTCTCCAAAAGTTTTCATTTATTAATTACAGAAAGGCCTTGAGTTGCTCTCATTTAATTTTGTAATTAATACATTCAGATTTTAAATTGTGTCCATAATTCTCTTGGCTGAAAAACAGTGGTATTTTAAGACAGTTTTGTTATACACGTGACTCACTGCATATTCAACCTGAGAGAAGGAAATGTAAAAAGGTGTACTTCTCAGTTAACTGTCTGAGAAGAGATTTGGCCGAAAGCAACAAGAGAATAACCTCAGTGAGCCAGGATAGAGCCAGGGCAAGGTCAAGGTGGCCCGCCAGGTAGCGGTAGCCAAAGCCAGTTACCACGTGGTGATATTGTTTCATGCCCTTTAAAAACTACAGGGTTTTACAAGTAGTGTGAAATGTCAACAGACAGTGAAGCAATAGGATGTGCAGAAAAACTGTCCTGAGATGATGCCATGGCTGTAATTACAGAACTTCAGTCCAAGGCTGAATTAGGACTTTGTAAATGAGCAAAGGACATTTTTTATCAGTGCTCCTTGTAATAGTTAATACGAGTCCGCGTAATCTAGCGCTGCCATTCTTCTGAAAGTGTTGATTTCTGGTCCCCCGCCAGCCTAGCTTTGCTGCCGGAAGCACAGTAGGTACTGATGGTTATTTCCTGGAAATCTTGACAGGCTTAGTGTACTTTGTAATTGGGAAAAGTTAAAGTATAATGTTTGGTGTTAATAAGTGACTGGTGTGAAGAAAAGGAACATGTGTCTATAATATCAAACGTGGCTTTATTTGCAATGAAATCTAAATTTCTTATTCTGTAGCTGTATTTTCTTGCTCTGTATTATATCTTTAAAAAAAATACATTATTCCTGACAGCGGCATTAGACAAGTTGAGCACACTTAGACTGAAGGTGTTAGACTTAAAGAGATCAGTCCAGCAACCATGATAAATTAGAATCTTTATCTGGAAATACCAAATTAAATTTAGAAATCATGGTACAGAAGAGAACAAACATTTGTGTTTTTTTATCTTCCTCCTCATTTTAACATCCATGCTTACATCCAGTCTCAAATATTTGTAATATTTTGTTATTTTTGTAACAAAATTTTGTTATTTTTCTAAGCTCTTTTTTTATTTAACTGAGAAATAGCATTTCAAATTCCTCTTAATGTCAGGTGAAATAAGAAATATAATTTTTGTTAAAAAGACATTTTTTAAAAAGCATTCACTTTGGTGACTATTTATCTTAGTGCAGGAAGGTTTTCCTTTGCTTGCCACTTACATACTGTGGGCATTTTTCAAAAATGTATCATGCTCTGGTCGTCTCGTATCATTTGGCGTAATGTATTACTAAGGTTGATAATTGTCATTCCTAGACTCCTGTGTGTTAAATTGGCAACAGTAAAACATTTTAAGGTTACCTTTTAAATAACTGTGTTGTATTAACATGCCTCGCGTTTTCTGGGGAAATTTGAAATATAGTTAAACAAACAAAAGTCTATTATAAATAGGAATTGGCATTTCATCGTTCATGCATTTTTTCCTCATAAAAATAGTTACCCCAAAAGTGACATATTGTCTATCAGGTGGGCCTGATCAGTTTTAAAGTACTCCCCTTACTCAAAACTATTAAAAAATAATTCATGGCACTTAGTGGTATTTTTACTCATTGTCTCAAAAGGTCTTTGTAATGGTCAAAATGTTCAATTCACAAAAGAGCGGAAAAGTTGTTTTCAGTATTGGAAATTTTTAAACCTTAATTGTAAGTCCAAAAATATCTCTTATTAGCTTCAACATCTTATGATTTCTTCCCCCTCCCTGACTCTAGTTCTTTTTAAAAAGTCCAAAGGATAGGGTCTATGAAGTCACTATTTCTTCCCACCTTATTTTAGCTACTTGTGCACCCATGGCCTGTCTCTTTGCATAGCGCCGCCTCTGCGTCTCCTCCCCACCCCAGCCCCCATGTCTGCCATTCATGGGACGTCCCATCACATCTTTTCCAGTACTGATCACAAGTCTTCAACAATTAAGATCCCACCGGCCGGCACAGAACCTGCCTCATCGCGGCTGGGTGAGCAGACAGCCCTGCCCACCTCACGTTTTCCTGCTTCACAGGCTGCCAAGAACAGGCCACAGATCCACGCATGGAAGCAGATGCTGGTGGTATTTGTCATGAGTTTTGCCAAACCCTGTACACTCTCGCTCCCCTTTTTCATGAGAATGGTTGTTACCAAGGGGACATGGGCTAGAACTTTTAAAGATTTCCTTAGAGGAATCAGGCTCACAGATGCAGAAATATTAGCACCGTGCTCTAACCAAGTAAGCTCGCTGTCCCCTACAATGTTCTGAGACTAGCCTGTGTCTCCTCAAGCCCTGGTGAAGAAACAGCCTCACTGACCAGCATGTGGAAGGTAGAGTATTGTAACAGTAGCACACCAATAGTTACCAGCAAAGTAAGAGGAAGCTGATTATTTTGAGGGGAAAAAAATCTTTCTTATAAGAATTAATTATTTTTAAAGTAAAATGAGCATAAAATATTCTACCCACGTAGCTATCGCAACCCCTTCCCCGTGGGAAATCGTGCTTAGGAATTATATTAGTTATAACGAGTTTGCTCTACTCTCCCAGGTCTCAAGAAAACCGAGAATGTTTAAGCTTCCAACACGTGGAGTTATCAGATATTGAGAATAACTTGGCCATGTATAGGTAGAACTGTCTGATTCTTGGAGTGAGAAACCAAGTACCTTCCAAGTTCTAGGACAGGCGAATGGGTGCCACCGCAGTTGACGTTCTCATTTTCTACATAAGGAACCAAGATATGTTTGGTTTTGATTTTTTAAACTTCACTATAAGTCATCATACTTAATTCTTTGGATGGATATTCTAGAATGTAAATTTTTTCAAAATTAACCGGATATCTGCTTCTTGTCTTTTATACATTGTTTTTAGAAGTCCTTCTAGTATACCAGTTAGCCACCCTAAATAGGACACAGTTAAGGCTGAGGGAGACCAGTCTTGGTCCCTGGAGCCTTCATCCAGAACTGTCCTGTTGTAATTCCTGGTTTGATTTTGTTCAGTTTGTTTTTTTAGCCTAACAAGTCGGAAATCATGAGTTTAAAACAAACTATTCCCTTTTCCTTTCTTAAGCTTCAAGAGAATTTTTTTTAACCCTTAGCTTCCCATTTAGGCAGTGAAGCCTTCCCTGAAAGGCAGCAGCGTCCTTCCCCAGGGGAAGAGACTGAAACCAAAAGCCGGAGTATCTATAAAGGATGTCGAACATTCCTTTGACAAGTTTCTATGTATTCTTAATAGAAAACCCATACATGAAACCGATGTGACTGGCATTCATGACCCATGCTTTAAGCTTGCTTGCTTTCATTAAGTTTATTTTTTGGATATAGGCTTCTCTTGTTTTCCCTGGAGCCCCACTAGAACCCTAACGCCTATGTGCTGCTCTGTGGCTGCCTACCGATGTCCTGGAAGATGGCAGTGCCTGTAGCAATGCTTGTCTCTTGGGGGGCAGCAATGTGAAAAAGTATCAGAAAAGCTGAATTTTACATTCAGGTTAACAACTTGAATGATGTGAGCATTCTGTATGCTTCAGATCTTGACACTTTAAAAAAAAAATTCATTTTTTTTTTCTGAGTACCAACTACATATTCGACTCTACAGCAGGAGGGGAGATTAGAAGCAAAATTTGGACTAAGTGACGCAGGCAAGATTTCCTGTCCCCGTGTTTCACTCTGGAAAATGTCTTATCCCGACTCCCTATCTGCCACTCTGAATCTCAGGGAGTAAACAGTAAATATGTACAAATGAGGGAAATTATCTCAATGATTTAGCTTGCTGTTTAGATATTTTCTTCTTTTTAAACTCAGGAATAAAGCTGGTTTGTGGATAACCTGATATGGCGAGTAAAGCTATAATTTGCAGGTGACTAGAAGCATCCTTTCAAATATGTTTCTTCTAAAGACTTCTAACTTCGTTTTAGCTAGGAAAAGAAACTCCTCGTATTAAAAAAGCCAAACAAATAGAAACATCCATGAGCTCTTTATACAAGAGTGTAGCACAGTCTACCATCCATCCCAGAGTGTTTGTGGCCTATAGTGTTCAAACAATTTTTATGGGAGAAAATGCACATTTTTTTATTTCTTTGAAAAGTGGATTGACTTGCTGAATTAAATTCTCAAACGGGACAATGTAAAGGGAAGAATTGGTGATGGAGACAAGAGCACAGGGCTGCGATCCCTGTTCCAGCATAGACTTTACTGTGTGACCTCGAGCAAATGATTTAACTTCTCCGTGCCTCAGTTTCTCCATATACAAAATGGGGATGATACCAACCATTGCCTACCTCATAGAGCTGTTATGGGGACAAATGAGATAATATAGACAAGTACGAATGCTTTGAACTCTCTGGAAGAAAGGTGCTATATAAATTGAAGTTGTGTTTTCTTAATGATTCAGTTATTAATTTATGTTTAGGGTTTAAATAATAGCAATACTGTTAGTCACATTAAGAATAAGTTTCAATCTGATGCATATTTTCAATTCTCTTCTGTGGCCAGATCTTCATCATTCATCCAGTAATGGTACCTAAGGAACTGAAATCAGTATTGTTTTCTGTGTGTTTCTGCCAGTAGTATTTCAATTCTAAATATTCAGAAAAGGCTGGAGTTTAACTTGTAATATCTTATAGTTTACATGGAATGGACCTTATTCAAGCTGTATATAAAAGTATAATTACATGTAAATAGCAGGTACATTGTAATTAAAGGCACTTATCAAATTGTCTTTGTTCTTTTTTTAATTGTAATAAAGGTCAGTTTTATATAAAACCTTGTTCAAATTCATTTGGTATTTGCAAAGGTCAAGAATGGCTAATTTATATGCCCCTGGTGCATAGCCAGGGCTTTGGGATTCCAGCAGTCAACTCACCAGTGTAATCGAAGGAGAAATGCCTGAAGAGCAGACCAAAGGTGTAGTGGTTAGGGTCAAAAACTGCAGAAAAGGACCTGGATTTGAATCCCAGCTCCATGATCACTTTGAGGGAGCCGCTGGACTCTCTGTGCCCCTGTTTCCACATCAGGAAACGGGGGATAATAGCGTAGAACCTATTAACAGGGTTGTCTAGGGGATTAAATGAGATACTGAGCATGGTCCCGGCAAGTGCTACATGCTCTGGTAATGCTAACACACCGTCTTCACAACAAGCCTGGGCAATTTTGATGGTATCTACCCACACTTGCCAGGCACTCCCATGAAGACTTACAACCTTCAAACAATGTCCCAGGCCATGAGGAAAACCCATCCGCTTGTTGTCCGAAGGGGGTGCAACCCCAGCAGGAAGTCTCAGAGCAAATGGCTTTCATCAGCCTCTGACCCTCACTGCCCCCTTCCTGATCACTCAAGACTGGCTATGGGGCCAAAAAGTGAAACAGGGTTTTCTTTGGCATGTTCCTGTCTCCTTTTTGTCTGTGCCACTTAACTCCAGGACACCTCAAAACCCACAGATGGCCTCTTGTAACACCTGCCACCCAATCCAGCCTTGTTTTCTGAGACTTTTCTAAGCTGTCTCCTTCTGCCCTACTCCATCTGTGCAATTATAAATACCCTGTTCCCTAGTTCTCCAGGGACTGACTTGCTTATTTCTAACCACCTCGCTCCTTCCTGTGTGATGGGTTAATATTCCTCCCTATTCCTAGGACTGTTTACAATTTGAGGAGCTTGCTACCTATTGTGGTTTTGAGCCCAAAACCACCCTTCATTCCCATGGTGGGCATTGCAAACCCGAGAGCCTGCTGGGAGTATTTGGGGGTGCAGGAGGCAGAGGAGGGAGCAAAGGCTTCCTGCGGACCACACACCACCTCAGCAAATCCCTGCTCAGCCCTCACGGCAGGCTGTGCCTGCCACTCGCCTGTGTCAAAGGGTCTCAGCTCGCTCCAGGATTTTGCTGTCTTGTGCATGACAGAAAGTCATGATGGCAACCTGGGGGCAGATGTGGGGAAGAGCCTGGCCACCTCGGTCCCAAACTGTGGCTTCATTTCTTACCACATGGGGGGAACTTCGTCTCCTTTGCCAGAGCTGTTAGCAACAAGTCTGTTCTGTGTGCACAGTGTTGGAGCTAAGAAATGTTTGTTCTGAGTCTTTGGATCACAGATCGGGGTTTCTCACCTGGGCTACCCGGGGAAATTGAAGCCCCAGAGCTCAGCGATTTGGCAGGTTCTCTGCCACCTGTGAAATGGTCGCAGGTTACAATTCGTTCAGAGGTGCACTGCCAATTCTGGGACGTAGTAGACATTTAGCAAGTGTTCAGTAAGGAGCGTGGAGAATTCTGATACCTTAGTTAAGATGAGCTAGATGTACACCACTCTTTTTTGTCATTGTTTAAAAAAATAATTGTCCATTGGTCCACCTCCCTACCTCTGTGAAGACGATCTGCACTATGATTCTTTTCATTTTTCAAGAATGATTCAGGACCTTGCTGTATGCCATTTTGAATATTTGCTCTCATTCTAGATTTTCTTAAAATCTCAAGGCTGGACCTCGGGTACTCCAAAGCCAACTGTCTACCAGACATCTTATCTGTTTCTAAGATGTCTCCATCTGTTTGTCCTGATGTCATCTCAGGATAGGATTGTTCTGGAGGGGAATCATCTTTCCCGGCTGCACCACGTGACCTCTGGGGCACATGTAGCTTGGAGGTGTCGCCCGTAGCATATACTGCAGTTTCCTGCACACAGTAAGCACTAAATAAATGTGTCGTCTGATTGAAATCCTCACACCTATCACCCATAGTCCCGTGAGCCTGCTTTAGACTAGTGTTTATTAAGTCTCAGGATTTCATACTGGAGCTCTTCCCTGACCAAAGGCTTCTCTGTGACTGAATTTCTGAAGAGATGGCAGGGTAACAAGGTAGGGGCGTCCCCCAAGTCAAGGCAGCCCAAAAAAGGGTGGCAGGGGAGGATGGCAGACATCTGACATGGAGATAGGCAACGACACAACCTGGCAGAGAGCGTCTTCAAAGCAAACAGATTTACATGCTCAGGCCCAGAGGAAAAAGATAAATCATTGCAACATCAAAGTAGAAAAACAAGTTAACGGAAAAATAGGAGAAACCACAGAAAAACCGTGTATTGATTCATTCTATAAATATTTACTGAGCACTTACTATGTGCCAGGTGCTGAAAGATAGAGAAGAAAGGCAGAGCTCCTGCCTCATTGGAGCTCATGTTCTAACGGCCTTAGTACTTACTTTTAAATGTTTGATATGCACGTTTAAATTCCCAGGGTATTCAGCATCTCAATGTCTCACCAAGTCCCTGGAGAGCCACTTTATGTAGAGGGGTACAGAAAGGCCTGTGTGAGTAGGCTACATTTGATGTGAGATGGAACGGATAAGCTGGTAAAAGCGATTCCAGGCACGGAGCATGGCCAATGCCAGGCTCTGAGCCAGGAAAACCTCAATCTCATACAAGTCCACACAAATCAATGCAGGGGCCACCTGCCGGGTCTCCCAGACACCTCCTTCTCCACCCTTCTCGCCCTTGTCCAGCAAGTCCCCATCATAGGTATCACTGTGGGACCTCAGATCAACCTTCCATACTATCACCAGAATTACCCTCCTATAAAAAGTAAGCCTGTTTGGGTCAGGAGAAAAGGACAGACTGCTCAAGAAAGTAACTAAGTGCCTACTATTTCCCAGGCGCTGTTCTAGATTCTGAGCATACAGCAGCAAATAAAACAGGCAAGAGTTTCTGTTCCAGTGAAGCTTACATTCTAGTGGGGGAAGAAAAATGATTTATCAAAGCAAAATTCAGATCATAAGCGTGATAAATAAAACAAGATGGAATAAAATAAATAAAACAATGATAAATTAGAGACCACCTTGGTTTGTAAAGGAGGGAAGAACGATACCGTTTCTATTGGGTGAGCAGGGAAGGCTGGAATGACCTGGGGCAGCCCTATAAAACAGGGAGCAAAACATTCCAAGAAGAGAAAATGGCAAGTGCAAAGGTTCTATGGAGAAAAAGAGGCTGGTGTGTTCCAGGACCGTGAAGGAGGGCAGAGTGTCTGTACCACAGCAATGGAGAGCGGTAAAAAAAAAAAGGGCAATCTGAAAGACAGAGGGCCAGGTACCACAGAGCATAGTGGATTAAACAGGGAATTGTACCATGGTTCTAGGAGCAAAGAGAAACCTTTGAAAAACTTTAAACAGGAGTCTGGCAACAATTGGTTTTCCATATGAAAAATAACATAAAATTGGATTCCCAACTTACACCATAAACAAAAATAAATGTCAGGTGGATTAGAGAGATAATTGTAAAGAAAAAACATAATTGAATAGCTATAACAATACAAGCTTACTATTTATGAAGCACCACTCTACATACATACCTTGTTTTAGCCCATTTAATCTTCAAAACAATGCTATGAGTTAAATACTCTTATTATTCCCATTGTACGAATGACCAGACTGAAGCACAGAATAGTTAACTAAGTTGCCCAGCTTTTAGTGGCATATATGAGATTTGAACTCAGGTAGTTTCATTCCAAGCCTGAGTTCTTAATCAAAATTGTGCAATGGGAGATTTGTATTATGGTTCAGAATGGACAGATTTCTTAAGCAAAGCACAAATCATAGAGGAAAACACTGATACATTTCACGCCATGCATTTATAAAACTTCTTTATAAAGATTTAGATGTGCACATCGGTGTAAGAAGCAACATATCTAAGGACAGCAATATCTATTTTGTTCACTGCCGTATTCTCATTCACCTGCACATAGTAGGACCTCACTAAATACATACCGAAAGGATGGGTGGTGGATGGATGAGCGAGGTGGATGAACAGCATTTGGATTTGCTTACAGCTGATCTGCCAGGCTCTGTGCCATGTGCTGGCAACACAAAGGTGAATCAGCAGACTCCCCCCACCCTCCTGGAGCCCTCTGCCCTGTGGGTGACGCAGGCAACATTTGCAGATGTGATGGCAAAGAGTTGAGGGGTTTCAGTCTGAGACACTTAAAGTTTGTACTGGACAGTGCTGAGATCAGGGTCTGGGAGAACAGTTCAGATGGGATGAGGGCTTGCCTGGGACAGAGGGAATGGGAAAAGTACAAGATGCTACTTCCAGACATAAGTAGGTGGCAGAATAGAAGGGATCTGGTGACTGATAAGATGTAGGGGATTAGGGACATAGAAATGAAAAGATAAATCTTGGGTTTCTAGATAGACTATGATAATGTTAATGAACCACAGATACAGAAGGAGAAAGTTTGAAGGGGGACGGATAGTGGTTTCGGTTCAGACTTAGAATGTGCACGTCTCCATTTCCACAACTAATTACACAGTATTTACCTATTTCTTATAAATCTTATAATTATTCAATAATATTGATTTAAACTTCCTGGTGAAAGAGATCATGTAATATCATGGGGGGGAATAAACTCTCCAATTATACTATGTTGGAAAACTATAGAGTTCCCATTGAAATATGATTAATCAGACATGGGTTTGCTGAAAACCCATAGTTATCTTCCATTAACTTAGTTAATCTTCCATTAACCCCAGCCCCCGTGAATAAGTGTTATGTCGTACGTATTATGATCATAGCCAGTCCTAGAAGAAAGAATCTACAGTCATCTGAATGAAGACTAGCTTAGTAACTGAACAAAGGCTCAACAAAGTAGAGAATTGGCAAGTAGTTAAAGGGAAGAAAGAATGCACAGAATTAAACTACAGCTACTGATCAGCCCAGGAACACCCAATTAGCTTCTCTGTGAATTTCTGCAGAGATGGCAGAACAACAAGGTAGAGATGTCCTCCAACCCAAAGCAGCCCCCAAAGGGCCCAGAATGGCTGTAATATAAAAATATTAGCATTTTTTAAATTGAGGGAAAAATAATTTTCCTGCCAAAAAACACATTCCCTACTCTCTCCTCTTACTCATTAATTACTAGAAAGCTTTTGAAAAAATGAAAAATTTTTAGTTCTGAGATTTTTGTTATCAATTATATTTATTATTAGTGTGTTTTTCTAAGTGGTCTTCAGTCCTCTGCTGCTTCTCTCACTTCATTCTTTTCTGTAACTAATTGGATCCAGTGACCTTGAATTGTCCTCAGTGTATTTCACTTGCTTACCGCCTACATCTTGTTATATGCAAAGGATAAAACTAACAGATTGACTGTTTCCTTGAGAAAATGTTAAATATTCATATCCCCTGGCACCAGTGGTTTCCCACTGAGTCCTGAAATAAAGCAGCCATGTGTACTCTGGCCCTGCTCCTATTGTGCTTCCTAAACCAAATGCCCTTCTCTCCTTGTCATTAGCGAATGGAAGTCCTTGCCTTTGCAGTGCCCCTCATGCCCAAGACTGTCGTAACCAGACTGCACAGATTGCAGCTGAGGTCACACTCTCTTTGAAATTTAAACAAAACTGGCTCCCATATAAAGTGAGGTTAGAGGCTGCCCAAGGTTGTTTAAGGTTGTCCCTAGACTTCTGTGGATTGCCAGGGGCCTTCGACATGGACCAGCTACTCTTGGTCCCTGCCAAGCCATCCATCTCACTTTCTTCTTAGCTCCTGCAGCTCTTTTCTTTCCTGTGCAACAATAACCCAGAACACACCTTTTAAATTTTCATTAAAATCACTCACACAAAGTGTGTATGGTGGTAACAGAGGTTGCTGAAGGTAAAAGTTAGAGCTGAATAGTAGTAAGCATCTCAAGTGAACCACAGGACCTCACGCCCAAAGTTCTGCCTGTGCAATTCCATTCTCCACTCCCTGCTGGGCTCCAGACCTTACAGTACATACTCGAGGACTGACTAACAGGCTCCTAGATACAAGAGATCCCCGACTCTGGGCCTCCCCCTTTGCAGCAAACATAAACAGGCGATTACTTTAAACATTCACTTCTTTTCTTCTCTTCCACAAAACAGCCAGTGTGGAGTTGTATATCTCTGTCTAGAAAGTAGTCACATCAAAGTAAGTCATTTAACCAACCCACTGAAACTGAATCTTTACTTGTTTGCTTTAAAAAAAAAAAAAAATCCGGTCTTCACCAGGTGGCCCTAGTAGTAAATATCTTTTTAAATTCTGTTATGTTTGAATACGTTTCTATGTTCCTCTACACACAACAACTTTGCTTTCCCCCGACACGCAATGCACAGTCAGCTGAGCACTGGGTCCATTCATTCTTTTATTCACTCATCAAATAATTGCTGAGCGTTTTATGTGCCGGGCATTATATTTCCCTCTGAAAACAATAGCCCTGCAGTTGAAGAAAGTAAGGATTAGTGTCCAATTCCAAGTCAATTTCTAAGAAACTAAATGCCATTGTGGGTGTCTGGATGTGATGAAGAGATAAGATTTCCACCACAACTAGCTCATTCTAGAGTCTGGTTACCCCACCCTGGAACTCCTTTGGGTTTCACGAACATCACATTCAGGCTAGAAGGAATCCTGACCTAACTTGCCTGCTTCTTTTCACAGATGAGGACACAGAGGCCTAGAAAGGCAAAGTGATTGACTTCCAGAGTCCATTTACTAAGTCACCAGGGTGCGCATTCCTTGGAAGGAACTCCAAGGAGCCAACAAGGGACAGCCAACAAGAGAAGCCGTGCAAGGGACAGAACGTCTGTGGGCTTCAGTGTCAAAGACCAGGATTCAGATCCCAACAATGCCCCTCATTCACCACTCGATCTGCATCAGGTTAACCAGCCACTCTGTCTGCCTCAGTGTTCTCAGCTGTGAAAATGGGACAATACTCATCGGAAGGATTACATAGAATAACATATATGAAAGCCCCTGACTTATCCCTCCAACATTTAGTTTTCTTTATTTCTTCCTTCAGAAGGAATTTATTCCTTCACTGTCCCTTTACACTGGAAAAAAGAAAAGGTGCCCTTTATCATCAGCAGGACTCTTTCAATGTCCTCATCCCTCCTTCCCCTGCCGAGATCATACACAAGCATTTGTACATGCACACGTGCAAGCTCACACACACGCATGCACACACCTGACGTTGCCTCCCTCCCTAACAGTGATGGCAGACACGGGTCCCATGAGGGTTCTCTGTTAGCTTCTAGGTTTGGCTTAGGTCCCTGAGAACCACCTGCCAGGTTGCATTCTCCTTGTTGGTGCCCACAGGACCCGAGAGAGGGTACCAAGCCAGATGCCACACTGGACACACTTCCTGTGCCGCGTGGCTTCGATTACATTTCTTTGTTTCGCTTGAAAAGACATCTTTAGTTGTCTAATCCACACTGTCTTTTGGCTGAAATACAGGCTCTAATTCAGCTGTAGAAAGTGGCTAAACTCTAATTTGGGAACGGAGAGGTGAGAAAACAAGCCCCTTCTCCCGCTGATTCAAGGCAGGAACATAGTGGTGAGTGGTGTTCATACTTTTGACCCTATCAGCCAGGAGTTTGAGGGATTAAAGCTTCACCATTTCTGGGCACTTGACTCATTTAGAAATATTTGAAAAATAAGTTGCCTGAGTACAATAATAAAATACTCCTTCTTCAATGCAGAACCACTCATCTGATTTATGGTGTGTACATTTTAGATTAAATGATGTCGGTGATGACGAGGCAGGACACATTAGTGTCCTCAGCAAGACGGATCTCCTTGACAGGCATCAGCTTATAAACAGCTGTAGAAAGCCAAGACGGGGCTCAAGGCTTTCTCAGTGCTAAGTGCACAAAGACCAGCTCTACCTATGGCAGTCACCTGGTGAGCACCCGATCAATACCTGTTGAATGAATGGAAATGTCATGGCCATGTTTCACCGTCTCCATTCCAGTGACACATATACTCATGATCCTGCAGTGTGAAGATTGTTCCAAAACCTGAGTATACAAGTTAATTACGCCTAGTCTCTGTAACTTAGTCCACACGTGGACGAGTACCCGACTCTCTTCCCAGCCAGCTCACAGCCTTCTCTCTTGGCAGTAGCTCTTGCAGGGCCCAGAAGTGACCAGACGAAGAGTCTTGCTAACCCCACATCTGCTTCCCTGGCTCTCCCCTTGCTTGGTACTTCAAGCCCCTCCTTGGGGAGAGCGAAAGCACAGGAAAGGAGAATGAAGAGAAAAGAAGTAAAGCACCTTCAAGCCAGCGGCCTGTCCCCTGTCATGGAAGGCATCCACATGCCGGCTCTCCGATGCAAGAAGCAGGGGAGCTTCAGAGATGACCAGAGGGGACATGTGCTGCACCAGCCCCAACCTCGCTCTGTCCCGGCTCAGCTCCTGCCCCAGGAGCCACGAGCCTGGCACTGCCTCACAGCCCCGTGCTGCACGGCAAGGGGCCCTGGCGGGCACTGGGGCTGACTTCTTCCAAGACTGCACTCTTGGGTGCCTGTGGGCGCTCCCCTGTCCCTGTCCCACCACACAGGGGAGGTGTAGCCACTGCCTCTCCCCTCACCTGCTATCCCAAATATCTCCCCCCAGCTCCCCAGCTTTCAATTCAAGGCCAGAATCAGGCATTGGTCTCTGGGAGTAACATCAGTTCCCCCTGAGAATTCCCACTGCCCTCGACCCCACCCTGGGGTACGCCGAGATGGGTGCCTGAGACTGCAGCGGAGCCAGCCTCCTGCCATGGGGGCAATGCCACAGGCCCTGCCAGTCTCCACTCGCTCCCTCAGCAAGCTTGGGCAGGAGAGAGCCAAAGCACATTACACTCCTAAGGATTCCTTACGAAGTACTTTAATAAATTCATCTTCAGACTTCCAGCCTCTTCTAAGTTGCCGGGGTGACAGGCACCAAGCTGGTTTTGCTATCCTTGAATAAGTTCTGTGTGTATTTGCCCCGTCTCCTCCGATCTTCAGCATTGGGGGCTGCTATGGTTTGCATGTTGGTGTCCCCTCCAAAATTCATGTTGAAACTTAATCCCCTACACAGCAGTATTAAAAGATGTGGCCTTTGGGAGCTGATTAAGTCATGAGGGCTCTGCCCTCGTGAATGGAATTAGCACCCTTATAAAAATGCTCAATGTTGAAGGGGTGCTCTCTGGCCCTTTCATCCTATCTGCCATGTGAGGACATCTCTGTCCTCTCTGGAGGATGTAGCAACAAGGACCATCTTGGAAGCAGACAGTAGCTCTCACCAGACACTAGCGCTGGTGCCTTCCTCTTGGACTTCCCAGCCTCCGGAACTGTGAGAAATAAATTACTGTTGGTTAGAAGTTACCCAATCTGTGATATTCTGTTATAGCAGCACAGACAGATTAAGACAAGGCCTGTATTAGTTTCCTGTTGTTGCTATAATAGATCGCCATAAACTTAGTGGCTTAAAACAACACAAATGTATTATTTTACAGTCATCTTGGACTTCCAAAAGTTCAAAATGGGTCTCACAAGGCTAAATTTAAGGTGTCCACAGAGCTGTATTCCTTTTGGAGGCTCTAGGGAAGAATCCATGCCCCGCCATCCCCAGCTTCTAGAGGCCGTCCTCATTCCTGAGCTTGCGCTTGCCTCGCTCCAACCTCTGCCTCCATCGCCACGTCTGCTCTGCCCCGACCCTCTTGCCTTACCTCATGCGGACCCTTGTGGTGACACTGAGCCCATCTGGATAATGCAAGATCATCTCCTCATCTCAAGATCCTTTATTTAATCTCATCTGCAAAGTTCCTTTTGCCGTGCAAGGTAACAGATTCACAGGTTCCCAAGATTAGGATGTGGACATCTTTAGAGGTAGAGGTGGGAGTACAGATTTGACCACCACATAGCCTTTGGCTGAAATACCAAAAAAAAAAAATCGGAAGACCCATTCCACGTCTTGTCACAATAGCAACCTGATCATTGTCTCCATAGTATGTCACATCTGGCAAGTGCTTATCATTTCTGTGCCTACCTCTTGACCGCTCAACACAGTACACCAGCCTCTGTCGCAGTGCCTGGTACACAGCTCATGCCCAAGAAATTGATGTTGATTGAACAAGACAAGTGAAACCCCAAGAAATGACAATATTTAAGAGATGGAACAGGAAGACTATAAAGAGATGGAAAAGACACATCCAAGGGAGAGGTAGTTACCCAGAATATGATGCCATGGATGTCACGGGAGTAGAAAAATTTCAAAAGGAGCTTGCCAGAGGCACCAGACAATGCGGGAGGAGGAACAGACCAGGACGAACTGTGGAACTAGAAGGACAGTGTGGGTATTAGCAGGACCAATTTCTGTACAGCTACAGCGTGGAGGCCAGAGGGCATTAGACTGCAGCAATATTCAGAGCAGAGGACGTGCAGCTATCCTTTTAAGAAGTCTGGAAGCAAGGGGAGAAATACGGGAAGAGAGGAAGAGCAAGATCAAGGGAGGGGCTGTTGGTGGAATGTTACATCTCGATCAGTGAAAAATTACCTATTCTATTGTATCAGTTAATAAAGCTTCCATTACAGGTGGATGATTAGTTGATGAAGTGAAATGTTCAACTCACCATTGTTTTCCTTGAAGAAGGAAATAAGATCTTCTGCTGGGAGTGGGAAGAGATAATGGGATGGGGCAATGAAGAGAGAGAAAAGCAATGAAAATTTTGAAAGTCTGGTAAGGGAAATAGAAAGGAAACTGAATACCCCTCGGTAATAATAATCACAGTTAACATATGCTAAGCTCCCAGTGTATGCCAAGCATTGTACAAATTTTCTCTAACCTTGAAAAAAAAGAAAAATTGGCTGCAAAGTTATTTCATTATCTCTTCTTATTGATCTGCACTATTCAGTAAGGTAGCCACTAGCCACATATGAGTGTTGAGCACTTAAAATGTGGCGAGTCTGAACTGAAATGTGCTATAAGTATAAAAATACATGTTAAATTTCAAAGATTCAGTACTAGAAAAAGGAATGTGAAATATCTCAATAATTTATATATTGATTGCATGTTGATTTTTGAAATACAGGGTGTCCCAAAAGTCGCCATACATATGGAAAATGTGAAATTGTAGGTAAATTGTACCTTTATTTACAAAATATTTATTACAAAATTTTTCCTTTGTATGGAGACTTTTTGGACATCCTGTATTGTGTTAAATAAAATATATTATTAAAATTAATTTTACCTGTTTCTTTTTATGTTTTTTGATATGGGACCAGAAAATGTAAAACTGCATGTGAGGCTCACGTTATACTTCTATCAGATCACATCACTGGAGCTCGGGCATGTCAGCTCCAGCCGGGTTTCAAATCCCCAGTCGGGTTTCAATCCCAGTCGGGATTTGAAACCAGGCAGCCCGATGCCAAAGCCAGCGCTCCTGTGCCCTGCTACTTCTTTAAGACAGGCTCAAGGACAACAGAGAGACGCTGAGAGTTCAGATGTAACGGGAAACCTGTAATGGGAGATGTGTCAGTCTACAAAAATACCCAGGCATCTTTAGCCGAGCATCCCAGGGATAATAAAGTAGGAAGCCAATCGTTGTTTTGAACCATGGTTGCGGCTTAGTAGGTTGGGTCCAGTATAGTTTCTGGAATATTTGTTAGAAAGACACCTCTCTGCCTGTATTAGTCATGGTCTAATTTGGAAAACCGTCTAAGTATTTGTCAAAGATGGAATTTAATACAGGGCCTTGGTTACCCAGGTGATGGAATTTGCTGAAAAGTCAGACAGGCGATGGTGGGGTATTCCAGAGATTATCAGCCATGGAGAAGGCACTGCCATCTTTGGCTTGGGAGAAAAAGGGGGAGAGACACAATTCCAGAGCCCAGGGGCTGGGCACTTGGTGGAAGCTGGAACCTGGCAGGCCTATGGGGTACAGGGGGATGCCTGAGCCATCACAGGAGAGTCAGCAGTAGCTTCATGTGACCCCCGAAGCAGGGAGAGATGGGAAGAAATGTGAGCTCCTGCCTTCCTCCTGGCCTCCAGTCTCCTGCCAGTGTCTCACATGGCCCAGTGCAGTCCAAAGCCAGCAGACAATAGAATCCGGAAATGCAGCCTCCCTCCTCATCCCTAATTTGCCACCCAAAGCAGAGCAGGAAAAGGGCCAGGAATGGATTTGAAGGCAACGTGGCCAAGAATGGACACAGCCTCTCACTCCCCTCTCCGGCAAAACTGTTATCCATAAATGTCAAAAAGGCATAGATATGTCTCATATTCAGCCTGCTGACAGCACTTCGGTTAACGATTTCTCACCCTTTGTCTTTCTCAGTACAATAAGACATCCAGTGGGAAATAGACGGAACTGCTTTTTATTTCAGATGTTCTGCCTCCCCACTTCAGGCTTCAAGGAGTCTTCACTAACAAAAGACGATGATGAGTGAGTTACTTGTATAAATTCCACTTACTAAATGCTGCTGCTACTTTTTACTCCAAAATCCTTAGTTTTGCATATTTTCGTAGCATTACAATAATTCAGAAGAAGGAAAAAGTGGTTGTTCTCTTTGCCTCTCTGCAACCAGCATCTTGGGGACAAGCACAACACTGGAGCGCTCCAGCCTGGCCCTCTGGCTCCTCTCCCACCGGCAGCCTGTGCTCGTTCCAGCCCCTCAGCCAAACAGAGACATACAAAGAGTGACCCCTTAAAAGCCAGACCTTTTCTTCCTAAGTGGCTGGATTTCATCTGTTTTCTCACTCTGGATCCATATGATGGTGAAATTTAGCACTAATTAATATCCCTTTCTATCTCTGGTCCTATTAACTGTAAACAGACACTTTCAGAGAACAAAGCAGTCAATTTAGCTAATCTCTGCCATTGAGCCTGCCTAGAAGAATGACTGCATAGCAAGGACCCTCGGAACCAGATAAGCACCACCGGCTTTGTGGTCAAACGTCACTGCTGCAAATGGACCCGTCTCCCAAAGCAGTGGTCCCTCCAGGCTCTCGTGCTCGCCTGGTCTGTCTGTCCACACAGCCTTGACTGGAAAGCAGTCAGAAGCTGTGTCTGCAACTCAAAAGCAAATTAGAAATTGGCTGGAAAAATTCCACCTCAGCTGCCTTGAGGTTGGGGTTTAGCATTCGCAATGTGCCAGGATGCTGTATCAGGATGGCAATCTCAAAAGAATCAAAGTGACTCTTAAAATCTCATTTTCTGACTCACCCTGGCAATTCAAATCTTACTTTAGTCACCAGTCGGGACTGAAGTGACAAATCTCCCTTATAGTAAGTGAACAAACTAAAAGGTACCCAAGGGGAGGCAAAGGGACAGAGAGCAAAACTAAGATAGTTTGGATAAGAAGACACTTGTCATTTTTGGGCCATTTGGCAAGTACCCATCCCACCCACCCCACGCCCACCACACACACACTCATTTGAATCTCTTCTCCCTTTTAGGAGATTTTGTATTTGAATAGCGAGCCCGAGAGGAGGCAAAGCCGAGATGGCTGGGCTCTTCCTCGCTAGCTAAGCAGGTGGGTACGCAGCCAATCAGATGCTTGCTCCCAGGGCTCCCGCTGGTAACACAAAGATGGAGGGAACAATGCGAGCTCGGATTCTCTGCACACACGGGGGCCGCACGTCATCCCAGACACGACTGCAGCATCCCTTCGCCCGGGCCCCCACCTCTGAGGCTCTGTGCTCCTTTGCTTCCTGCCAGTCCTCCCTGCCCAGACGTCAGCCTTCCGGCCAATCCAACCCTCAAGAGCTCCGGAGACAGAGTCAGCTTCAGTTGGTTGTCACCAAGGGTCCTGATAGACACAGTAAGAAGCCACTCTTCAGTCCATTCTTCCCATCCACAAAATTAAAAAGAATTGAAGCTAAAACCTGCTATATTTCTTTTGAAAACATACTCTGAGAATTTCAGAGTCTCCAGCTCTTGAGATACACAGAGTTATTCAAATTTCACATATGCAAACATTTTCCTTTCGGCTTTTGTACAGTAAATGAGAGGGCACTTGGCTCTAGCATTAGCTTTGTTTTTATACTTGCAAAGGTCTTTTTAGTCATGTGTTAGTTTATCTCTGAGCCACAGTCTAAGTAAGGGGGAACAACTCCCATCTCTTTCCACGGAATCAGAGAAGTCAGTATGGAGAAAACTTTAGAGGCAGCCTAGTCAAACGCCCTTATTTTACAAACTATGAAAACATTTCTTGGGAAAAGTAAGGAAACTCTATGTGAAGACTATGTAGTTGCAGCAGCAACAGGAAACTCTTATGTCATCACATGCAAAGCCTTCAATAATGAAACTTTGCAAAAATATCTTAGAGCCAACATATCATGCAATATGCTTTGGTCTTCTCACTCTTTCCAATCCCTATGTTGCCACGATGCTCAGGCCTCTGGCCAAATATCTCTTGTCCTTCCTTTTCCCCACCTCCTTCCCCACTTTAGTGATATTGCCTGCCTGGTATGGTATTCCATGCTCTAAACACAATAATCTTGCCATTCCCTAAAACATCCAAGCATGTGTGTATGTATGTGTGTGTGTGTCTGTGTGTGTGTGTGTGTGTGTGTGTGTTTATTTATTTATTTATTAATTACAGAGTCCCACTCTGTTGCATGGGCTAGAGTACAGTGGCATCATCATAACTCACTGCGACCTCAAACTCCTGGGCTCAAGCAATCCTCCTGCCTCAGCCTCCCAAGTAGCCAGGACTACAGGCACACAACACCGCACCCAGTTAATTTTTCTATTTTTTGTAAAAGCAGGATCTCACTCTTACTCAGGCTGGTCTCAAACTCCTGGCCTCAAGTGATCCTCCTGTCTAGGCCTCCCAGAGTGCTAGGATTACAGGCCTGAGCCACTGTGCCCGGCCCAAGTATATTTTTTAGAAACTCAGCTTAGAATATGTTGCACTTAAACATTTGTGCCTTGGGAACCTTCCTAGCTCCCCTGGGGAAAAAAAATTAATCACTTCCTCCTCTGTACTCCTCCTGCAATTAAAGTGTACATCTATTACTACAATTATATTTTGTTGTAATTATTTATTTGCATGTCTTTTTCTCTGCTGTGTTTGGGACTATCCATAGGCAGAAAATATATCATTTATGTATGTATTCTCAGTGCCTAGCACTGGGCTGGCTATAACGGAGCAGAAAACATTTTGAATTTAATTCAATTGAGCCAATCATGCAAATACCCATCTACAAAAAAAGAAAACAAATTAATCTAGAGCATACTATTATTCAGCATGCTTGATATGAGTGTGTTCAACATAATGTAATGTTTAGTTAATTGACTCATTCAGAAATTATTATTCAGTGAACATAAATTTTTTGCAAGATGTTCTGTAAGCATACAAAGTTTAATCATAGTTACAACCTCAAGGCTTTGGGCAAATCAGAAAAGGTGACATCATCCTTGACAGTGACCTTACCTAGTTGCTCATATTCAAACCACTGTCAAGGACCATCCGTCCTAAGTATTTCTCAACTCTGACACTTCTCCATCACCACTGCCACCTCCCTGGTCCAAGGAACCATCCTCTCTCACCTGGACCACTGCAATAGTGTGGTTTCCCACAACCATTCTAACCCCACGCAGTTCCTACTCCACACAGCAGCAGAATGGTTTTTTTCTAAATGCCAATCTGAGTTTGTCACTCCACTGGCTTATGGCCCTCCAGTGGTTCTCCCATTGTTCTTAGCATAAAGACCCAAATCCTTAAAATACTTGCAAGGTCTTATGAAGTCAGTCGCCTGCAAACGGCCAATTTCACTTTGCAGCATGGACCATATTTTAGCCAAACTGACCTCTTTTTCATCCATCAAACCTCTGTTAATGCTACCAGGAATGATCTTCCTTCTCACTTTTTGCTTAGGCAACTCCTTCTTATCCTCGGGAATTAAACTCAAACATTACTTCCTTAAGAAAGATTCTTGACTCCTACCTCCACTCTAGGCCAGTGTTTTTTGGTAATTTGCCCTCAACAGAACTATGTTTATTTCTTTTATAACAGATAATTCAGTTTGTGATTATACATTTAAATGGTTATATAATTAATTTCTGTCTTCTCCACTAAACTGTTTCATGAGAGCAGTTAGCTTTTTTGTTTGTGCTTGTCAATCTATACTGAACATCTATCACAAGTAATATGTATAACAATATAAATAATATAACATAGAAATAAATAGATGCCACAGAAAATGTTAGCTGAGATCAGAAGAGGGAGAGGTTACATTTAGCTGGAGGAATTAGTGGAGGCCCCGTGGCAGTGGGAGTCAACTTGGTTGTACCTCGGAGCCACCTGGAAACTTTAAAACATATGATACATGTTTCTCAAAAAATTAAATATAGAATTACCATATGATCCACCAACTCCACTTTTGGGTATAGAATTGAAAGCAGGGATTCAAACAGATATTTGTATACTCACCCTTATAGCAGTATTATTCACAACAGCCAACAAGAGGAAAAAAACCAAGAGTCCATCAACAGGTGAGTAGATAAGCGAAATGTGCTACATACATACAATGGGATATTACTCAGCCTCAGAAAGGAAGGAAATTCTGACATGTGTTATAACATGGATAAACCTTGAAGATATCATGCTAAGTGAAATAAGCCAGTCACAAAAGGGTAAATATTATATAATTCCTCTTATGTGAGGTACCTCGAATGGTCAAATTCATAGAGACAGAAAGCAGAACAGAGGTTACCAAGGTCTAGGGTGGGGGCAGTGGGGAGCTATTTAATGGGCATGAAGTTTCTGTTTGGGATGATGATAAGTTCTGAAGATGGTTAGTGCTGACAGTTGCACAATCTGTGAATACACTTAATGCCCCTGTACTCTATACTTAAAAATTGTTAAAATGATAAATTTTATGTTACGTATATATATTTTACCATTATAAAAAAAGAAATCTGAGAAAAGTCCTAATGTCCAGGTCCAATCTCTGTAGTTTCTGATCGAATTGATCTAGGGTAATGCTTGGATATTGGGATTTTTTTTAACTCTCCAGGCGATCTATTGTGTAGCCAATAAATCTGGTTTAGAAAGAACTTTGTAAGTTAAAACATTTAAGGTGGGAGAAGGACATTCCAAGGAAGGGAATAGCATACGGCAAGGAAACAAGGACATATGTTTTGTTAACGAGGAGGAGTAAATAGCTCGGTTTCACTTAAAAAGAGAGTCTGTGAAGGAGAGTTTGGTTCCAGCTCTGGAGGGTTTAGAATGCTGGACAAAGATATCTGAACTCCCAATTGTACACTCTCCGTGAAGCCAGTGAAGGCTTTCGAGTGAGAAAATGACATGATCAAAATTATGATTTAAAAAGGAAATGAAACCAGTTTATTGAAGAGATCTGCACTCCTTTGTTTATTGCAGCACCATTCACAATAGCTAAAATATAGAAGCAACCTAAGTGCCCATCAACAGATGATTTGATTTAAAAAATGTGGCCTATATACACAATGGAATACTATTCAGCCAAAAAAATAAAATAAAATCCTGTCATTTGCAAGAAGATGGATGAACCTGGAAGACATTGTAATAAGTAAAATAAGCCGGACAGAGAAAGACGAATACTGCATGATCTCACTTATATGTGGACTCTAAAAGAGTTGATGTCACAGGGGCGGAGAGTAGATGAGTGGTTACCAGAGGCTGGGGAAGGCAGTGGGGAGGAAGGAATGGGGAGAGCTTGATCGACGAGCACCATGTTACAGTTAGACAGGAAGGAATAAGTCCAGGTGTGCTATTGCACAGCAGGGGATATCGTCAATAATTTATTATATATTTCAAAATAGCTAGAAGAGAGAATTTTGAATGTTCTTACCACAAAGAAATGATAACTATTTGAGATGATGGATATGCCAATTACCTTGATTTGATCATTATACAATGTCTGTGTGTATCAAAACATCACGCTCTACCCCATAAATATGTACAATTATTATGTCAATTAAAAATAAAATAAAACTAAAAAAGTTATGGTTTTAGAATAATTACCTGACAGAAGTTTATAAAATGACCTGAAAGGAGGAAAAAGGTGGAGATCTTTTGAGGATTTGTAAGGGGCCAGGTAAGAGGTAACGAAAACCCGAGGTAGTTCAGGCGGAGAGAACAAAGAGGAAGGAAGTGCAGTGAGAGAGGCTGTGGGTGTCCAATCAGTGGGCCCCAGCGATCAGTCAGACACTTCACTGGCAAAGGCAGACTCCCCTTTCAGCCAGAAACAGCCAAAGAAAAAAGAAGGAAGTCCCTCCAGCGCACTCAGTTAATTAACTGGAATTAACATAAACCTTCACGCCATGTCCTCCTTTTTCAATGTATTATTAAAATACCAGCAGTAACCAGTTTAAAGGCTCCCTGGAATCCGCCTAACCCAGTTAGACAGACACTAGTCTTAGCCATGTGTGCAATGTGAGCCAAAATATTGCAACCCAAAGCTCAAACTGGAAGAGAGTGGGACAAGCAGGCATCGCAGCGTCACAGCGCTTTGGAACGTCCATAGGAGAAGGTGGCGGAGTGGCCCCCTTTGGTGAGTTTGAGAAGAATGAGGATCTCACACTCTGTTGTGACAAAATGCAATGACCCCAGGGGGAGCCCCCAGACTGCAAGGCCTCCAGCTGATTTCTCCTATGATTTCTCATAACTTCCCATTATGAGGAATCTGTAGCCATCAGCTATAGACCTAAGGAACTGCTTTTGCTCTAGAAACTGCCCTGTAGGTTCATGTTCAGAGCTCTGCTCTGGGATCATCTCCACCCAACCCTACTCTGTCCCCTACAATCCAAATCAGGTACACAAGCACACTGTAGTAGATGTGTGCAGAAATTCTGTAGTGTAATTGATGGACAACTGAGTGAAACACAAGTGACACCTTTTTTCAGCAAGCACTTAACATCTGCTCTGCCCTCTCACAGACATCCCTGCTCTTAAGGTATCTGGAGCTATCTCTCTAAGTCCCAACCTCCAGGTGAACAGCTCTTCCTCCTCACCCTCCATCGTTCCCGCTTCCTGAGCCAGAAGTAACTTTTCTGCTAATCCCCTTGAGCCCCAGAGAAATGGGGTTTTTTCTTGACTAGGGTCCAACGCAAAATTGCTTTGGCTTTAGGTTATGGCTGATACCCTACCAGCTCTGTCCACAAGGATTCCCAAATATCAATTCTTCCAGGTCTAGGTTCTCAAGCCACACTTGATCCTCTCAGCTGGGGCATTTCCGTCATTGTCTCCCTGTGATTTTTCACCCCTTCCAGCCAGCTGTTTTTGCATTGTCCTTCTACCTCTCCTTCCCCCTCCTCTTCCTCAAGCTGTTCTAATTGGCCATTCCCTTATCCTCTTCACTCTGAAAAAGTAAACTCATCTTCGTTATACCTCGGGAATAGAAAATAAGATTTATTTCACGTGCCAAATTTCGTAGCATGTTGTTGCTATGGTCCTAGGATGAGAAAGATGCTGAGGCCAAATCTGTGCTTGACAAGAAAAAATATTATGACAGATTAGTGATGTCTGTTATGGAAGGGGATGGGTAAATGGCAGCATATGTATCAAATAATTGCATGACGTTCCCCAAAATCTTAACTGCCACACACCTTGGATAGGTATTACTGGACTATCTTGTCTTGCCCTGCCCCATTCTAGGCTGGGGTCACCCCCAAATTTACAAAGGTTCGTTGGAAATGGGTGTGTTTGTGTCAGTTGCCATGTGCAACACCAGCTAAATAAACTACTTGCAGACAGGGAATACTGATAATAGAATGAAATTCACACCTGAGGCAAAAGTGAGCGTCACCATGCTGTAAAATGTCCCTTTTTCTTTCCGATCCTGCTGTGCTAGAAGTGAGCACAGGAAGCTCACCCCCAGAGGATAGGTGGCAAAGGGTCAGTGATGAAGGAGGGAAGTCTCGCTGGGGGGGCTGTGGAAGGTGGAGTGTGGAGCTGGGTGAGCCTAGGGCCATTGCCAGAGCAGGAGGTCCAAGGCGCACACGTGAGCAAGGAGGATCTGAGATGAATGTTAGGAATTTGGAATTAGGGAATGAAGCCAAGGATTTCAAGAGCACAGGAGATAATAGGGTTTTAGGAACAGAATAAAAAGGTGGCTCTTCCATTTCAAGAGGCAAAGACTAAAGACATCTCTTTTCCCTTTATGTAAGTGAACACATAACAGAATGTGATAATAGACTTCTCTTCGCAGTAAGCCAGGATACACTCCATAGCTGGGCTAGGAATCTGGTCACCTGGCTTCTGTTCTCAGGAGTGCCACCAGCTATCTCTGGGCATCCTTTCATTCATGGCGATGTAACAGGGTTCCAGAGCCAGGCCACATTGGTCAGGCCTGATAAATTCAGATCTTCTTGAGCATGGCCAGAGGACCAGCAGGGTCCCGCTGCTCCGATTCTTGTGCGTGAGCCCAGGGAGTGTCATGGGAGCAGCTGGCATGGGGTGGTGTGGAGCTCTCTGTCTGCAAAGACTAAGCCCCTTGAGCTGTTGGGCAAATAAAGCCCATTCTTAGTAGAGAGGGAAGATTGGGAAGGAAATCCCCTGGGGGAGAGACTGAAGGTAGAGAGAGGTACAGGAGGCACAGGCTTGGTGTGAGGGCGGCAGCTGGGGGCGGAAGGAAGGGACTGTAAATTGCATCCTGGGGAAGGAGCAGTCAGCTGTGTTTCCCACTCGGCCCCTCTAGGCCTGTGCCAACGTCTAAGGAAGCAGAGCTGTGATGAATGGCAAGGCCCATTAAAAACAAACAAGCAAATAAGCAAAAACTGTGCTTTTGAGGAAAAAAAAGTACGAACAAGCACAACCCTGTGGCCTTAGCCACAGAGAAAGATGGACATGGAAAATGTTTGCTCCCACTTCATACAAGGCCAGGGGGAGAGAAAAAGGATATAAGAGCAGGTGTGACTCCACCTGGTTCAGAAGTAGCAAAGGAAGCTAAGGAGAAGACCCAAAGCAGCCTAAGAGCCACGTGGTAACTCCTGGAAAAGGCTGGGGCACAGGAAGTGTGGGCAAAGAGAGTCTTCCTGGCTGCCAAGTCATCCTCAGATCTCATGGCCACAGAAAGTGGGGCCATGGTTTCAGAAGCTCTGCAGGTAGGCGCTGAACAGCAGGTGCTTTTAGTGTGGCCTTATTACATCCCCAACTTTGTGAGATTAATCTGAATGACTTGTAAGTCTAGAGATCTTATCTCAGTCAGTGGGTTTCACACTATGCTCTGAGAAGGCTCTGGGGTTTCTTGGGTGGCCCACAGTGGGGCATACCAGCTACGTACATGTCGGGGCTGGCTGAGGGTCTCCCAGCTCTATCTATACTCCTCTTTACCTTTTTTATTTTGTTTATTGGGCTTCCAGGTAAAATTTCACTGAAAGAAAAATTTTTTTGTCTTCAAAACATTTGAAAAGGGTCAATACAGTTTTATCTAAAGGTTTACCTTAAAGTTTGAGAAACACTAAATTGGGTCTTCTCACTCCTCTGACTGATCTTCCTCCAAGTTTAACCTGCTGATGGAAGAGAATGAGCTTCCCTTTGCTAGCGGTGACAAAAGGAAAGGCCAGGTCTGGGCCCATCCTTTAGGAAGAATGACGGCTTCTGCTGTTTCCCTTCTTGGAATGCTCTTTCCTGGAACACGGGCTCTCAGAATCCAGCTGCCATGCTGTGACAGACCCAAGTCACATGGAGAGGTCACCTGTAAGTATTCCAGGAGATAGCCCAGCCGAGCTTCCGACCAGCAGACAGTGAGTGAGCCACCTTGACTAGTGCAGCCTAATCAAGCCCCCAGACCCTGCATTCCCAGCCACAGCAGGTGCAGCAGAACCGCCCAGCGGAGCACAGGCAACACCCAGCTATAGGAGACTTTAGCATGGCAAAAACAGGGTCGTCAGCTAGATGGGCAAGGAGGAAGGTATGGGCCCTGATTCCCCCATTGGAAGCACTAAGGAAACAACAATATGCGGAAGCTTTGTAGGAACTCTAGAAACCAGTTAAGGATCTGCGGCAACCAAGAAAAATCTACACTCTTAACAGTAGGAAATTTCGTGGTGTTTTTCCTCATCCTTGCTCCATCTCCTCCCCAGTGCAGCGAGATCAGCAGGAAGCCACACAATTCCCAGTGCTTCCCTCAGGATGGAAGAGAAAAAGTGAAACTTGTTTGTAGTTCGAGGGCCTGGTTTCTGTCTTGCATGACTCAGAGTGCTGATAAGAATGGGTGGCATAGTTTGGATATCAGGTTGGACACCACTGAAAGCAGTGGTGAACTCTACAGAGTGTGAAAGCTACAGGAGATCAGAGAACAAAAGAAAAAATAGGTAAATTGGACTTCATCAAAATTTTAAACTTTTATGCTTCAAAGGTCACCAGCAAGAAAGTGAAAAGACAACCGACAGAATTGGAGATGTTATTTGTAAATAACATATCTGATAAGGGACTTATAGATAGACCATATAAAGAACTCCTACAACTCAATAATAAGAAAGTAACCCAATTTTAAAAATGAGCAAAAAGGCTGGGCGTGGTGGCTCATGCCTGTAATCCTAGCACTCTGGGAGGCCGAGACGGACGGATTGTTTGAGCTCAGGAGTTTGAGACCAGCCTGAGCAAGATCGAAACCCCGTCTCTACTAAAAATACGAAAGAAATTAATTGGACAACTAACAATATATAGAAAAAATTAGCCAGGCATGGTGGCACATGCCTGTAGTCCCAGCTTCTCAGGACACTGAGGCAGAAGGATTGCTTGAGCCCAGGAGTGTGAGGTTTCTGTGAGCTAGGCTAACGCCATGCCACTAACTCTAGCCAGGGAAAAAGTGTGTTACTCTTTCTCAAAAAAAAAAAAAAAAAAAAATGAGCAAAATAACTTGAATATTTATTTGGGCAAAGAAGATATACAAATGGCCAATAAACACATGAAAAGGTGCTTAACATCATTAGCCATCAGGAAAATGCAAACCAGAACTACAAAGAGATACTCCTTCACACCTACTAGGATGTCCCTAATCAAAAAACAGATAATGATGGTGATAATGTGGAGAAACTAGAAGCTTCATACACTGCTGGTGAGGATGTAAAATGGTACATCCACTTTGGAACACACTCTTGTAGTTTCTCAAACAGTTAAGCATGGAGTTACCATATGACCCAGCAGTTCTACTCTTTTATATATATACTCAAGAAAAATGAAAACATATGTCCACCCAAAAACTTGTACATGAATGTTCATATCAGTATTATTCATAATAGTCAGAAAGTGGAAACAACCCAAATGTCCATTAACTGATGAACAGATAAATAAAATATTATATAACAATAAAATGAAATATTATTCAGCAATAAAAAGGAATAAAGTAGTGGAAAATGCTACAATATAGATGAACCCTGAAACATTATGCTAAATGAAAGAAGCCAATCACAAAGGGCCACATGTTATATCATTCCATTATATGAAATGTCCAAAATAGTCAATTATGGCTATAAAGGACAACCCATGGGATCTTTATGGTGATGGCACCATTCTGTATTCTGACTTTGGTGGTGGGTACACCAGCCCACACATGTGATACTACATTACACACAAACACATATGAGCACAAGTAAACCTGGGAAAATCTGAATAAGGTTGCTTGTATCAATGTCAATATCCTAGTTGTGATATTGTACTATAGTTTTACAAGATGTTATCATTGAGGGAAATTGACAAAGGATACATAGAATCTCTCTGTATTATTTTTTACAATTCCATGTGAATCTACAACTATCCCAAAATGAAAAGTTCAATTAATAATAAATAACAGAATTAAAAAAGTAAAACTTTTGATAAAAAAATGAGCAAAAGAAAATAAAGAAAAGAAAAAAAGGAATTCTAGTGTATAAAAAACAAAAAGCCTAGCTTAGATAAAAATTTAACCCAAGCAATAGAAGCATATTATTCACACTCATTTCTCACTAGCGTAAATTTGAATCAAAATATCAAATCGGTAAGACAAGGCAATGAGATTGTTAAAAAGAATTTCTGGATGAAGAAAACAAATTGAAAGATAAAGTAGCAATATTATAGAGCTAATAAAATTAAAACAATAAAAACTGGTGACTGTCAAATTACTGACACAATGAACGCAAATTAAAAAAACAAAGCAATTATTAATATATAGAAGACAATATATGGTAGATAAACATAATCCAGTATAATAATAATTGGTATACATGAATTGAAAAACCCCAAAATAGAAGATATATTCAAAGATATAATACAAGAGAATTATCCAAATTTTAAGACACTACTGAAACTTCAGATAAAAAGTGAATATTATGTTCCAGGAACATTTAAATTAGAATATCGATATTGAAATTTATCCTAAGCACACTATTGAACTTGAAGAAAATCTTCAGGCATCCACCAGGCAAAATAAATCACCTACAAGGAGGAAAATCCTGTTGGTTCAGACTTGCTGCAACACCATTCACTACTGAAAAATAATGGAGCAATGAAACCAGGCTTGCTCATTATAAAATACCACTCTGTGTACATCTTACTCCAGACAAGTATAAGCAAAAGAAGCAATAAAGCAGAAGACTGAAGCCATAACTTCGTGTCACGCCAACATGGCAAAGAAAGGAGTTTAAGAAAAAGTAAATGAGCTCATTTTCTGAAACTGCAGATGGTACAAAATTAATAGTGAGATGTGATTAGCAGTTTAAGGGATAAAATACAGATATTAACAATCAGCAATTATTTTTGTGTCCAGAATTTTACCACAATCTTCTACCTGCAGTCCCCAACTGGTCTGCTGCGGCAGAGGTCCCCCGATCCCTCCCCCTTCCGTGGAAAAACTGTCTTCCATGAAACTTAGGAAAAGTGATGGGCACACAGCAGGAGGTGAGTGGCAGTGAGCTGGTGAGCCAAGGAGGCTTCATCTGTATTTCTCCCCATGGCTGGTATCATTACCTGAGCTCCGCCTTCACCCCTCTCCCTTCCGTGGAAAAATTGTCTTCCATGAAACTGGTTCCTGGTGCCAAAAAGGTTGGAGACCAGTGCTCTACACCCCAATAAATAAGTGTCTCACTTTATGGAGAGAAAATCAATACTATGCTCTGAATCATACAGTTAGGTCCATAATCTGAACTCTGTTCTACCTAACTCAAAACCAATTCTTGCTTAACAGAACCATGTAATTTTATAGTTAGATGGGGAAATTGTATATGGTTTTAATTTTCTTCTCTTTGCTTATTTTTTTCTAAAGCTTCAACAATAACATGCGCTGCTTTTGCTATTTAAAATAGTAGGAATCTTTAAAAATTCACACAAAGATTCTCTTTCATGGAAACAATGTATACTCTCTAATCATTGGAAATTTTTTTATTTCGGTATATTACGGGGGTACAAATGTTTAGGTTACATATATTGCCTTTGCCCACCCAAGTCAGAGCTTCAAGTGTGTCCATCCCCCAGTCGGTGAATGTCAGTATAGCAGGTGAAATTGGTTGGTCATTTGTAAACTTAATACATATACATAATTTTTCTCAATTTTTCACTGTTTTTGAGGGGGAGGTTAAATACAAAATAAATGAATAAATAATAATCACAAATTCAAAAATTAAATTGGCTGGGTTTTACTGGTCTAGACTGACACAGTCTGTTTTCTGGAAATCTGTCTAAGCCTTCTGTCTTTTTTTCTTAACTGTTTGAGTAACACACACACACACACACACACACACACACACACACTGCCACTACTCCCATGTGGCATAATGAGGCTATACGGATTGGGATAGCAGGGTTCACCCTGAGCCAGGGCAAATGCCACTATTGGGCAAAAGTCTTCCCAAGTAGATACACTCATTGTGAGGCTATTTAGGAATAGGGCTTTCCTGGAAGGAGACAGAAGGTACAGCCCTAAGATGGAAGACTCCACTGGGCACATCCAAACCTCTCACCAGACAAACAGCCCCTGTCTGTCAAGTTCCTTGAACTTTGAGTTACTGGCTGGGTCCCCAAGCTGAGAGCTCAGCCACATCTTGAGCAGAATTTCTTTCCTCCCCAAAAAGCCAGTGAGGAATCAATGAGCAGGAACCTGCCAATTTTCTGTCACTTGGAGAGTTTCCAAATTTAGGATTATGTTCAGGGAACCAAAGTCCAAGAGGCCTGTGTAGGAAGAGCAAACAGAACTCTCTTAACTCGTTCAAAATATTCCTAAATGTATGTCTGAAAGGCTGTGAGGAAATAACCTACTTTTAATTTGTCAGGTCAGCAAAAGAGGGCAGTTAGCAGAGAAAAGCGATCTTGTGAGCTGGCAAGTTTATTTTCCTTTCCTCCCTTATATGTATTCGTGTTGAGGTAAATCATTTTAAACAATTTCCTCTGACTTGGAAGTTTTGAAACATAATGAAATTCAAAGCACAGTACCTTTTTTTTTTCCTTGGTTGTTGTTGTTCCTCAGAAGGCAGTGAGGGAGGAGAGTGGGAAGTTGAGAGATTTAATGTTGCAAACTGATTTGAAAACTGAGGTTTAGGAAATTTTCTCTCATACATAAATAGGAATTTTCAGCTACACTTGAGCAATTCTAACAAGCTTTCTATTATTCTGGGGCCTTCTAGGGCTGTTTGAGTTTCCCTCTCACTGTCCAGGTTTTAAAGGGGTGCCCTCTAAGTGATCTCTCTGATCACGCAAAAGCTGAGACAATGGCAAGAAATAGTCTTTGAAGAAGTGATGATTTTACCAGAACAGGGGCTCAAATGACCTCATTGTAATATTTTGAAAGATCAAAAGAAATAGGCTTTCTTTGCTTTCTTAGACTAAAACAACCCAGTTTTGAAAACAAGAAAAAATAATCAGATATTAAATAACCAGAGACCTTTGTAACTTTGGTCATGGTGAGTGGATTAAATGTACTCTCACCAGTTTGTAAAAAGAACGTAAATTTTCCTCAAATTTTTTTTGCGAAGGTGTTACCAGAAATTTGGTACTTGTTCCTGAGGCCAAATCAGTGAGAACGAAGAATTAAGACAAGTGGTTTGAGCAAAAGGAAAGAGAAGTTTATTAATTTGCTGGCAAATGAGGAGGGCAGTGGACTAGCATGTCAAAAAACCACCATCCTGTGTTTAAGCAGAAATACAGGGATTTTTTAGGGGGAGGGGTTTGGCAGTTGGGCTTGAGTCTACGTGACCAGTGTCATATGTTGTGGCTTCGGGCTATTGTTTAACTATAGTTGGTGGTTTCAGTGGACCTTATCTCTAGTGAAGATGATCTCGTGATCTTCATCCAGACGATTCTGTTGGGCCATCTCCTGTGGTTTAAGAAACTAGAAAATAACAAAGAACATTTTTCTACCCCTTTGATTATTAGCCTCAGGCGGGAATGCGGGTTTTAATTTCCAAAAAGGGTGGGGGGGAGACAACTCATAATACAATCCATTTCACCCCTTTTCAGACCTTTACCACCATTACAAAGGGAAGGAGGAAGTGGCTGGTTAAATGAATGCCACTGGAGTTAATTGTCCTAAATCTATGAGTCTCAAGGTCTTCTCAGAGTTCTCTTAACTTTCCAGCTGCCCAGGATACTTCTTGTTTCTACAGCTGTGGCCGTGTTTCAACTCATGTTCTTTGTGGAACAGCGGAAATTTCGTTCAAAGAAACAACATGGTTTGCAGAGACATAGCTCTATCTGATATAAACACAGAGGTGCTGCCCCTAAGACAAACCCTTTAAGCATCCCGCTGTCTATCATAGAGTACATTTCCAATGTCTCATAACAGAATTCAGTTTCTTAGAGCTGTCAATGGAAAAAAGACCAAACTCTGTAAAATAATTTTAAAGAGATTTACTCTGAGCCAAATTTGAGGACCATGACCCAGAGCCACGCCCAAGAGGTTTTGAGCAGTGGACTCGCAGAGGTTGGGTTACAGTTTGGTTTTACATATTTCAGGGAGACAGGGGTTACAGGTAAAGTCATAAATCAATACGTGGGAGTCATACATTGGTTTGGCCCAAAAAGGAGGGCCATCTCGAAGCAGGGGGCTTACAGGTTATAGGTAGGTTTAAAGATTCTTTGGCTTGTAATTGGTTAAAGACATGAAGCTTTGTCTAAAGGCTTGGAATGTTTTAACATAAGGAGCTGTTTATCAGAGACAAACCACTGGACATAGATTTGTTGTGTAAATTGAGGACCTGCAGGTTTGCCTTGCATACCCTTAGGCCTGTTAATGGGTTACAAAGGATGTCCCCAAAAAGGGGGGGGGACATGATAAGGCATGTCTGATCTCCTTCCTCCTGGCAGGCAATTTAGTTTTAGGATGTTCCTTTGGCCACGAGGGGGTCCATTTAGTCACCGGTAGGGGGGGTGAGCCTTAAAATTTTATTTTAGTTCACAGAGCCATAGCATCTCATCCATGCTTTTTATGTCAATGCTCTTTGCATCATTGTGAATTGCTTTCTCAGAACAAAGAGACAATGTATGCCAGGGGGTAGTCAAGTCTCTACCCTTATGTGTATAACCCAAATATAAGCTGATATCCTGGGCTCTTATCTCTATATTCAAGGAGGACCAGTCCAGATGCCCGATAGCAATTAGGATTTGAATCTTGACTTTCATCTCCCACAGGGGTTCTAATTGAGAGCCCTCAAAGCACCTTCCTTCTCCACCTGACCCCACCCCAGGTCTCCTACAATCTCCTGGAGCCTCTAACATGTAAAATCCAAAATTCCCTCTCCAGGACAGCACACCAGGCTTTTCTCTGCCCCACCCCACCTTCTCTTCTTTTTTATTCATTATGTGGATCATCACTGTCACTCTGAGCAATTTGCCCTGTCCACCGCCTTTCCACCAATTGTTCCATTTCCCTAGGCTACTCCCTTCCATTCTCCCAATTCTGCCTCATAAACTGTCCAGGAACTCAACTAGCAGGGACTCTCATTTTAGTAGTCAGAGACCATGTTGTGGAAGAAAATCTATGGACGAGGCGAGGGCTTTGGACAGAGGAAGCTGGAAACCTTCACCTGTGAATTACAAGACCCACCGCACTTGCAAGACAGAAACACAGCTTATAAACACAGCTGATGCCATACTTTCCCCAGCTTCTACAGCACCCATCAAGGTCTCTTTAGCCCTAGCCTGCTGCAAATCCGCATTTTACTTTCTGTTTCTAAGGGATCATCTGCCGGAAAGCAACTTCTAAGCACCAAGCCTGCAAAAGGAGCAAGGAGTAATATCGCTGTGAGCCCAAAGGGTCTGAAGCAGTTCATGTTTTATTCCCCCTCCTTTCTCCCTTTTATGTTTTGACCCCAAGAATTATAGATTTTTTCTTGTGTGCAATGTATGTAGCTCACACCTAGCTTAACATGGCCAGAATATCAGGAGACTGGGGATAATATGGAAATGAGAAGTGGGTGTCTTTTCATTACAAGACCCACAGAACCATTCTGGGTTGCAGCACTGACCATGGGATCATTAGTCTTTCCCTCTGGAAAAGGAGTCACCCCTTAAAAGGGGCTTATTGAGAGTACTCTAGATTCAGAGCTGCTTCTGGACAGATGTGGGGCCAAATATTATAAACTCATCTCCTGAAATCTGTTGTGCTGCCTGACAAATGTGTCCCCTCCTCACCAAAGCACCCAGACTACTCTGTTTTGTTGCGCTGAGGAATGTTAGAAAAAATGAAGGAGGCCCTTGATGTCAGCTCTACCTCTAAAACTGAAACTTGAATCGCTTCACAAGTTAGAGCTTGCAAAGCCATGTGCGCCTACTAAATTCATTGAATTTCTTCTTACCGCAAACTGTCAACCATACCATTGACTTTAGGCTGGCTTTGTGTAAACCAGTCCATTGCTTGGAATTTTATAAAAAGGTTGCTCTATCTCCCTTAATTTAATATATGCACATATACACCTTTTCCATCCACACCACCTCTTCTCACGCCCTCCTGTACTCATCCCTTATGTCTTCACCACCCACACCTTGACTTATTTCTTCCCTAGTCCACCTTTTCAATCCTGACTTTTCTGACCCTCTTTCTGCCTTCTCCCAGCCTTTATTCCTGCCACTGACCATCACTGACAATTATTTGGCACTTACTATGTAATTGAAGACTTTCACACTGAGTTATGTGTTACCATGATCATTTTTTTATTGTGCTGATATACACATAACATTAAATTTACCATTTTCACCATTTTAAAGTACACAATTCAGTGGCGCTTAGTGCATTCACAATATTGTGCAACCACCATCTCTCAATTCCAGAACATTTTCATCACCGCAAAAAGAAACCCTGTACCCATTAAGCAGCAACTCCTCTCCCACTAACCAACAGCAATCACTAACCAGCTTTTAATCTCTGTGGATTTTCCTATTCTAGATATTTCATATAAATTGAATTATATAATATGTGATTAAATATCATATGATTTTTGTGTCTGGTTTCTTTCATGTAGCACAGTGCTTTTAAGGTTCGTCTGTGTTGTAGCATATCAGTACTACCTTCCCTTTTATGGCTGAATAATATTACATCTTGTCGATATACTACAATTTTTTATCCATTTGCAAGTTGATGGACATTTGGGTTGTTTTCACCTTTTAACTATTATAGATAGTGTTACTATAAACATTCACGTACAAGTTTTTGTTTGAACACCTGTTTATAATTCTTTTGGATATATACATAAAAGTAGAATTGCTGGATCATATTTTGATTCTATATTTAACTTTCCGAGGAACTGCCAAACCTTCCCACAGAGACTGCATCATCTTACATTCCTACTAGCAATGTATGAGGGTTCCAATTTCTTCACATTCTTGCCAACACTAGTTATTTTCTCCCCCTTTTTTTATAGCCATCCTAGTGGGTGTGAAGTGGTATCTCATTGTGGTTGTGACTTGCATTTCCCTGGTGGCTAATGTGAACTAAAATAAAATTTTAAGGCTCACCCCTCCTACTGACTGACTAAATGGACCCCCTCGTGGCCAAAGGAATATCCTAAAACTAAATTGCCTGCCAAGAGGAAGGAGGTCAGACATGCCTTATCATGCCCCTCTCCCTTTTGGGGACATCCTTTATAACCCATTAGCAGGCCTAAGGGTATGTAAGACAAACCTGCAGGTCCTCAATTTACACAACAAATCTATGCCCAGTGGCTTATCTCTGATAAAGAACTCCTTATGTTAAAACATTCCAAGCCTTTAGACAAAGCTTCATGTCTTTAACCAATTACAGGCCAAAGAATCTTTAAACTCACCTTATAACCTGTAAGTCCCCTGCATTGAGATGGTCCACCTTTTTGGGCCAAACCAATGTATGACTCCCACGTATTGATTTATGACTTTACCTGTAACCCCTGTCTCCCTGAAATGTGTAAAACCAAACTGTAACCCAACCTCAGCGAGTCCACTGCTCAGGGCCTCTTGGGTGTGGCTCCGGGTCATGGTCCTCAAATTTGGCTCAGAGTAAATCTCTTTAAAATTATTTTACAGAGTTTGGTCTTTTTTCCGTTGACACTAATGATGTTGGAACATCTTGCCATGTGCTTTTTCGCCATTAGTATATCTTCTCTGGAGGAATATCTATACAAATCCATTGCCCATTTTTAAATTGGGTTGTTTGGTTTTCTGTTTTCATGATCTCATTTCACAAAAGAAAACAGAGGTATAGAGAGTTCAGGCCACACAGGGAGCATGTGGAAAGCTGAGACTGGAACCCAGGTAGTCTGGCTCTGTTCCTCTTAAGTTCAGGTGCTAGGACTCCTCGTTGTACAAATCCCTACTTCCTGAAAATGGCTAAAAGGGGGTCTACACTGGTGCTCTCTTGTTCCAAAATGTCTGTTCATGAAGACTGGTCCCCAGTGTTTTAAAAATCACCATGAAAAATGACAAATTACTCCTTTGGGTGAGTCTAGGCATCTCTTTGATAGAACAGAGGAAATTAAAATTTGCCAAGTCCTTATCCCTGTTCTAGGGATTTTCACAGATGCTACAGTTTTCCATTTCGCTCTTACAGCAACGCTGTTATTATTACTGTTAGACTGGAGATGCAATGAAGACAGAAAAGTTACCTTCCACACCCAAGTTAGAAACCAGTGGTACCTGAACCAAAACCTAGACTTATACAATGTGTAGATGCTATCTTTCAAAATGCAAATGCTGCCAAAAATGCTGGGCTATTTAACTTCTGGGTGAACAGACCAAGGCCACACATAATCAATCATTTGCTCTGGAGTCAAACTCCTAGTTTCAGGCTGAAATTTCTCATTAGCTATATGGCCCGGGCCATGTTTCTTAACCTCTCAAAACAATTTCACACAAATATTAAATGAGGCATCCAGGTCAAGACTGTAACAGAGTGCCCAGCATAAATGTAAGAGGAAGATGAAGATGACAACCACAAGGAGGAATGACGGTTCCCAGAGGTGCCCTTTTCCTGTCCCGCGATTCTGCTGAAACCTGCGCCTCCTCTGTGCAGAGCAAAAGAAAATGCAGCTCCGTTCATTTGGAGAAATACCATCAGCAATTTCCAAAGAGCAGCAGCACTCCTTAGAAATAGGGATCAGAACAGGAAATCTAGTGTCTGTGCTTGAAGACAACCAGGTCTCTCTGCCCTCATTGCTCAATTTGAATAAAAACGAGAAATCAGGCTTTTATTCAAGTCAGCAAATTTTCTAAGGAAATCAAGGGAATTGATGCAGGTTGGGAGATTAAGCCGAATGAACTTTCACAGAAGAGTCCCCAGCTCTTTACTCCAGGTGCCTGTCCCGGAGAATGGCCAGGCTGGCACCGCGTGTGACCTGCTGGCTTGTGTGCCTGATCGTTTGTTTGATTTGACCCTCACACATTTTATCCTTCCATCCTGGGTGCGTTCCTTTGATTCTCGGGTGTGCTGGTGTGCACAGAAAAAAGGGAGCTGTAATTGCCAGTCAGGCACCCAGAGACCTGGGTTCATGAAATTGCATAAGCCTCGTTGGGTCTTGGTTTCCTCTGTCTATAAAATGAGGATGTCGCATTGAGTGACCAATAGATTCCTTACAGAGCTACTGATCTGTGACTCGATTAATTAAGGACTACCTTGTGGCTTGCTGGAAACCCAAATCATCCAACACAATACACCATATTTTGTTGGCTCCGGAGAGTAAGCAGTGAGCAGCAGACCCGAGTCAAGACAGGCAGGAGAGGTTTGGCATTTGTAAATAAAGATCAATCTACTCAAAATCCTGCCCTAATTTAGGAAGAAAATGCTGCAAAATGATCATTTATTTACTTATAATAGAGAGCCAGATTAGTCCAGTTTGGGACTGTGTTAGCTGTTTAGGTTGCGGCTATGGTTGCTGAGGAAAAAAAGCTCTACGATGCTTTGGGGAAATCTAATTTGAAAGAAACAAATGGATTACATTCTCCTAATTTAGCAGTCAGTTAACTGTGACTCATCCTCCTCTCTCTGCTCATGTGACCAGGATAGTAAATACAATATTGACAAGAAAATCTAGTCCTCACGTCAGCAGATGCCAGCCCTCCTCAGACTGAAGCCGCAGTGAAAATGTGTTTGTTTCCTGTTTTTGGTTTGTTTTTTTTTTTTTGCATAACCAAATTGCAGGGACCATGCCAATGTCTATTACTGTGTCCTGCGTGAAAAGGGGCTGATTGCTAATTTGTAGCTCATAAACTGCAAATATTATGGGGAACACTCATGCCTTCTATGTCCTGCTTTTAAACAGGCCTGAGTTGAAATGAATAGAGATAAAATAGGTGCTTATGCTCCAATTCCTGAGACAATCTGCTCAAGCTCTTGAAAAGCTCCTTCTCTTTTAGCAGCAAGAACTTTGAGAAATATGAGCACAGGTTCATATCCCAGCTCTGCCTCTTACTGTCTGTGTGACTTCGGGAAAGTTATTCACCCTCTTGTTGCCCAATTTTCTCATCTAAAATGAAGAGAAAATACATTTATTGCATCTAATTGTTGACACTAAGTATTTTAAAGTATTTATTTACAAGCATCGTACCTGTTGGGTCAAGAGACAGTAACTTCTAGCATCATAGCTAACATTTATTAGTATGATTTGTAACTGGGTTAACAATACAAATGTATCCCCATCAATGCAAGGGACAGAAATACAGGATAGGTACCACACAGTGAAAAACCACTCAGCTCCATGCAAGGAGGCAAGCAGGGGTTTTTATTTACTCAAAGAGAAAATGTGAAGCCTCTTGCTGTGTTTAGAACCAAAAAACTCCTAAGGAAGTTGACGTTGCTGCATCTGAGCAATGAGTTGGAAATGCTACACAAGCATCAAGAATACATCTGTCTTGCGTTTGGGCCAAATATCAAAGCACAGCAGGGAGCCCAGCCTGCCTGTGTGGTGGCTAGGCTCTCTGCATTCTTTGTCTAAGGAGAAAAGGAATTGGTTGTGTAGTTGCAATAACCAGAAAGAACAAATGGTAAAATTGGAGACACCTCTCCTCTCTTTTCCTTTCCTTCCTTTTAACCTTCATCTCAGCAAACCAAAAATATCTTTCCTGCTAGCATATTATAAAGCTTGATTTCTGGATACTAATGATCTATGTTTGGAGCTCAAGAGTTTGGATGCCTCCTGAGTCTTCTATTATAAACATAAATACCACTGGAAGACTTAACACCCAAATCATAGTGCGGAAAGGAACACAAATAAAATCTAATGCAATGCTCTGATTTTTCCAAATTCAAAAACTAAAACTCAAAAGTGCTCAGTGATTTGATTAAAGCTACACAATAAGATGGTGGCAGAGATGGAAGAAGATCCCAGTTTTCACCGAAATATTCCTTATGCTGTCCATTCAGAACCGTTAGCAGCTATGAATGTCCTTGGCGAAGGGGAGCGTGGATTGGCCATAACAATAGCTTTCAAACTCAGTGCGGGCCAGAGAAGCCACTCCCTTATCTGATGTACATATTGTTCCTACAAGACTTTGTTTCAAAAGTATTCTATGATTTTTTAAAATATATGGTTTCATGGCATCCCTGTACAGCCATGGAGATCCCCTGGGCAGCCATCCTTGCTGAAGAAAATAGAAAATGTTATTATTTGGGTTATGGTGAAAGGTAGAGAAAGAAATCCAGACTGCTCGACTCTGGAGAGGGCAAGCTCAGAAAAGTTACCACCATGCTGGGCACGGTGGCTCACGCCTATAATCCTAGCACTCTGGGAGGCCGAAACAGGAGGATCGCTTGAGAGCAGGAGTTTGAGACCAGCCTGAGCAAGAGCAAGAACCATCTCTACTAAAAATAGAAAAATTAGCTAGGCGTGGTGGCGAGTGCCTGTAGTCCCAGCTACTCGGGAGGCTGAGGCAGAAGGATTGCTTGAGCCCAGGAGTCTGAGGTTGCTGTGAGCTAGGCTGACACCACGGCACTCACTC
>CAUYSK010112859.1:0-23164 GCA_963575035.1 Avahi laniger | reverse complement strand
CCCCTTTACTATTATTTTGTAGATAGAGACTTTGTAAAGTGGCTTAGGTTTTCAGAATATTATATTGTTGATCTCCATTGATACACTCTCTGGATTTAATGAGTGATACTCAGATTTTGTTTATAAGAAAGAGCTGTCTTGCTTGAGAAACTCCTCTGGTGTGACTGTCACCCTCTGTCCAGATCTGTTCATTTATTCTCCAAACTCTCCAGCTATATACATCCTTTGTAAAATGTTCATTTCATCCCAAGGCAAACCATTTAACTACATATTTGTGTTTAGTGATTGGGTATCATGTTTGAATTGAGTGATGTGGATTCATATTGCAAAAAATATTTTATATATTCTTGAAGCTTATAGTTGAATAATACACTCAAAGCACCATCGAAAGTTAAGGTAAATTTGAGGTGACCTACTGTTGACTTCACCTGACAGATAGATAAGTAATAAGGAGAAAGACAGTTAAAAGAATTTGTGTTAAGGCAGTAGGATCGCTTGAGCCCAGGAGTTTGAGGTTGCTGTGAGCTAGGCTGATGCCACGGCACTCTAGCCTGGGCAATAGAGCGAAACTCTGTCTCAAAAAAAAATTTGTATGATTGATTTTACTACTAACTCAAAAGAGGAAAAGTATATTAGAGTTTGTTGAAAAAATTCTTGTCACCATTTCAATTATGAATAAAAAGTTTGAAAGTTTTGTCATGTTTTATAATTGGGCTGCATTGCTTGATATGCGCTATGGAAGTAAGAAAGAGAAAATGTATAAAGGCATAATTACAGCCAAATGTGCAGTTGGTTATCTTGGTCTCTTAGTCTGGAGAGAGCCCCTAGGAAATTTTTCTTAAGAACAGTCCTTAATGATCCGTAATATCATCAAATCAATAAAATACACTTCAAGTATTGTCAAGAAAATAGCTTTAACATAATAGCAAAGAAAAGTATGCTTAATTTGACAAGTGTGAAATTGTCAAGCCCAGAGCATGTGCTGGTGGTTTTGTTTTGTGTTTCATTGGACTGGCAGAGTCTAATTCCCTTTTTGCGCTCTACACAGGCTCATGCTATAATTCTTAATGCCTCTAACATATTAATAATATGATGAGCCCGGCTTTGGGATGGTTAGAAATAACTCAAGAGCGAGTCCTGCTGTGGGCTATGCTAGGACTCCTTTCACCGAGATTGCTCCTGCGGACTTTATCCTTAAGACCACGGCCGTGCCAGCACTAGGGTCGTTTCTCTCCCTACATATGAGGGATTTATATTTATTAGGTACTAATTATGTGCCAGGCACTTGCTAGATACTCTGTATAGGTTGTTTCTGTTAAGGCTTTTTACAACTTCAAGATTAAGGAAGTAGTCTGTGCATTTCAGACATGGAGTAGTAACTTACCCATGGACACAGTAAAGGTAAGTCTGAAACTTGGCTTCCCATCCAGGTCTGATGATAGAAGCCATGCTTTTCCCACTGGACTATGATAGCCTGTACTTGAAGAGAAGGGAACACAATGGCTTGGAGAACATTTCTTACTCTGCCTTTCCTAAGGTGTCGGGATCTCCTTCCATATGCAAGGGCCAGGCCATTATTAAAAATACTCATTCATCCGTTAGCCATCTCACCATTCATCCATGCATCTAACAACTGTCTATTGAGAGCTTATTATATGTCAGCTGCTGTTCTAGACTCTGGAGATATGCTGGTTGCCAAGCCTTTGCCCTCATAAGGTTTATACCCATTTATCCAGACTCATTATTATGTAGTGAGTGTGGGGTAGCAGAGAGAGCCTGAGTTTTGGAACCAGTTCCACTTGGGTTTCTTAGCCCAGTGCTAGACTTATAGGAGACCCTCAAAAAGTGTTAGTTTCTTTTGCCCCACTCCTTTTTACCTACTTTTTATGCCCCTGGCCAACTATTGTTTCCTGTTTATTCATTTACAATTGTACTTTGAATTATTGACTTGGGTTTGTTTGTTTTTCTCAGTTCAGGATAAGTCTGTTAATCTTTAGAAACCAGCATGTTCCTCAAAGAAATTTGGTCTAAGTGGTCAGTTACTTTGATTTTGAATATTAGGAAGGTGGTATGGTAAAAATGGTGTAGTTTTTTTGCTAAAATGTTATCTTTTTAGCTCTTGTATTAGGCATTAATGCTAATTACATTGTGTATGTATCATTTTGTATTATTTTGAGTAGCACTGCTAGTAGTTTACAATATGTTATATTACACGTGTCATTTTAAAAGGTTTACTGTATTTTAAAATATGATATAATGAATTAATGTTAAAACTCATTAAAAGTATTAAAATTAGATTCTGTTATAAAATTCATTGAGCAAATGCTATCCATTTATGGAGAATCTTGAGATAGTCCTATTTGTGGAATTTTTTTTCTGTAGAATATCTTTTATCTTTTCATAAATTTAAATTATTTACTGACAGATTTTTAAGGTAAACTAAATGGACAAATTTCAGAATTCCTATTTAGCACTGAGTCTCTTTCTAGGACTGTCTCTGCATGGCTAATGGATGATTTCTGACTAGTGAAGATATTAATAGCTATTAATAACTTCAAAAGTCAGGTAAATTAATCTTGATAAAAATATTTTTGACAATAGTATAGTTACTCACTTTATAGAGGTACAGTTTCTTACTTGGACAACAGTACTGCCATCTTCTCCAGTCCCTCAAGCTAGGGATTTCAGTAACTTTGGTTCCATTTTTCTCCGTCATCACATCTACTTGGTTTCCATGTCTTGTCAGTTTTATCTCTAAGTCTCGCTTAAATTTTCCTTTCTTTATTTCTGCCACTCTAGTTCAGGCCCTAGTCATCTCTCACCTAGAAAATTGCAGCAACCTTATTACTAGTATTTCTTTATTCAGTGCCTTTCCTCTTTTAGGCTCTGTTTACAACTGATGAAGTTTTTTTTGGGAGAAAATAAAATATATGTGTGTGTGCGTTTGTGTACACATACATACACTCACAGATTGTGACAGTCCCTAATACACCTTTTTGGTAGTTCCTCGTTGCCTATAGGCTAACCTAAGCTCCTTAGCAGATTGTTTAAAAACTCTGTGGAATGGTTTCAGCCTTCTAACACCAACCCCTTAGTCCCGCATCTAGCCTTGCCAGGCGATTCCAGCAACACCAACCCCTCTGTCCCTCTCCTAGCCTTGCCAGTTGGTTCCAGCAAATGAACTATTTTCTTTGTAATTTGGTTGTTAGATGTGTTTTGTTGGTATTGTTTGCCAGATGTGGTATTTAGACTTTCTTTTGTGCAGGCAGCCTTTTAATCATAAAAGCCACCATTTTTCATCTTGTTTGTACACTTTATTGTAAGTGCACAATGGTTTTCTTTTTTGTTTTTAAGAGATGGGGTCTTGCTATGGTACCCTGGCTGGAGTGCAGAGGCTGTTTATAGGTGCGATCATAGCACACTGCAGTCTCGAATTCCTGGCTCAGGTCATCCTCCTTCCTCCCCCTCCCAAAGTGCTGGGACTACAGGCACGTGCCACTGTGGCCACGTATGAGGCATTTTTAGCTTCTCAGGTGGCAAGTTTCCATTCTGCTTTTAATTTATCCTTACAAGGTGTGACAAATTCCCATATATAATTTTTTTTCTTAAAAGGCTGATGGCCTGAATGAGACTAAATAACTAAAATTTAATTGCAGTTCTTTAGACTAAGTTTTTTTTTTTTTTTAATTTCAGCATAATGTGGGGGTACAGATGTTTAGGTTACGTGTGTTGCCCTTGCCCCACCTCTCCCCCTAGACTAAGTTTTTGATGGTTATTATTTTCCACTTTCACTATTTCAAAGTTCTGAACTATTTTTATAAATAAAATTAAGTTTTCAAATTCATCATTAAGAATTGTAGCAATTTATTTTGCATAAATAAGTGTAGTACTCATTTATACTAAAAATGTCTGATAGAATTACAAGTCCTCCAAGTTTTATCCGAATGCTTCCCTGTATTTAAAAGCGAGTATTCGCTCATTAGCAATGACTCCGGATAACATGCCCTGTGCGGTGGATAACTGACACTCTTGGGATGCTGAGATTTGATGGTCATCTTTGTAGTCACATGATGATTGGTCACAGATGCCAGAAATGATGGAGAAGGATGAGGCTAAAGCTAGACGACAGACTCTGAATGGCCTGTAAGGCCAAAGCAGAACTTCGGTGCCTCCCTTAACGCGTTTTCTCTAGTGAGTCTCATGGGAAAATTTCCATGCTACCTTGAGAGTCAAAATGTATAGTTTGGTACTGAAAATGTGTTTCCATGGTTTATGTTCTTCGTTTACCCAAGCACCATGTGCACTGCGGCCTTTTCTGTCTTTACTCTGTTTCCTCCCCCAGATGCTTTTCCTTCTTTACCCACGGGAAACTTACTCATTGTTCTTCCTCCATCCCATTGAACTCATCTTCTAACCTTTATGTTCTTTTGCTGTCCTTGAAGTTCTACCCCCCTACACTGATTTTATTATTGCCTTTACATATCCCTCCCCATGAATTAGGTTGTAAACTTCTTAAAAGGAAGGTGATCTTCGGAGCTCCACAGCCTTTTGCTGAGAGCCTATACCCAGCAGATGTTTCAGAAGTGTTTGAATTAAAGTATATACTTGTTCTTAAATAAACAATTGCACCTCAGTGAAGATCTGACTTGTTTGGCTGGTGGGTACAGACAGATCTCAGTTTTCGTTGAGGCTATGCAGGTGTGGCTGTCATTTTTGAGAACAAGGAAAGGTTTAGCTGAAATTTTCTTTATCATCTAGGACTAACCACTCCTCGATGCTCGTGAAGTGTTCCTTGATGTGCGTTCACGTCTTGCTTCAGCTGTGAACTTCCGCTTAAGTTTTTATTTTGTCATCGACTGAATGTTTCTTAAATTCCAGTGAAGGGAAGAAGGAAGCAGTTGATTAACCGTTTGCATTATCCACTCCATCTGTTTCCTGTATATCAGAGCAATTTCCATTTAGCGCTTTTTGCCTTTGCAGTCAAAAGCACTGTGCAAATGTGGATTCTGGTTCTTTCAGTGAGAAGAGAGTTTAAGAACTCATTTTTAAAAGTGCTGTGTACTCTGTGAGGCTGTGAACCTGACATTAATATATTTTCTTGTCACTTTAATAACCCAAGTGATTTTTCTGGTGTGAAAACTAGGTGGCACACTTTGAAAGGTGTCTTAAGAGCCTGTGCTTTCCTCTGGGGGATCAGGACTATGTGATCTGGAAGTGTGCCATTTCGAGAAGTAAACCTACTTATTTCGTTTTAGAAATGAATTCAAGGTATACACAGAAACCATCTCAGGTGACTTGTGACTATTTTGGCATCATTATGTAAATAAATTTTTATTTTTTTATGCTATCATACGGCAATTTTTCTGAATTTGTACTTTGCAAAGGAGCAAATTAAACCTTTGGGAATGTTTGGGATTCATGTTGACAGTGGCTTCCTTGGGTGGTCAGATGTCGCAGATTGGGCTGGAAGGGATGTTGAGATTATGTATATGTGTTTTAATCAGTACAAATACACTAAGAGGAAAGAATGTTGTATTATACATATTAAACATTGTTACTATTTTTAATTTTAAAATATTTCAAACAAACTGGAAAGGATAAGGAATAATACCTTCCAGCTTCATCACATCTTAATATTTTGCCATATTTGCTTCAGATCATAAAACATTTTGGAAAAAGTTGAACTCCCCTTTTTACCTTCCTGATCCTATACTGCTCTTCTTCTGTTGGAGTGCACATTAGATGGCTTCTAAAACAAATACTATATTCTTGTCAGCATCCACGGTGAATAATCAAGTGGTGGTTTCCTTTAGGAAATGAAATTTCTGCACCTACTGTTTTCCGGTTGTGCCGGCTACAGCCTCCACAGTGAAGGAGCAGTGTTTCCGAAGAGGTTTAGTGAACATGATGTAGGGGCACTGAACAAAATGAGAAGAGTATGTATTTTGCAAAGTTAATTTGACCGAATGTGGGTATTTATATGCTGGTTACTTGGTTAGCTTAAACGACATTTTTAGAGCCACTAAGTAGTTCGTTCAGATTACTGTTAATCTGCTCAAACGCCTGAACAGTCACTAAAACTGATGTTTGATTTTCATAAAGATTTTGTGCCATAGTTTCTAAGGGTGTTTTCCTCAAGTTGCATTGACTTGTCTGGTTTTAGTAATTTTCCTCTGAGCATTTCTTCCAAGTTAGGGGATTCTGAGTACCTCTCTTTTTTACTTTCTTTCTTTCTTTGGATAAGTATAATTAAAAAAATAAATAAGGCGCTTTTTTTTGTAGTATTACTTAACAATGGCATGATTTAATTGTATGGTGTATTTTTCTTTGTTGTTTACCTGTTCAATGCTGAAGTTATATTAAACTAAATTTTTAAAAATTAAAAGTAATAATAATGTTTAGTATGTATCAGAATCAGAATTCAGTTTTGATAGGTTCCGGAAAACAGAAAGAAAAATATCTGTACTAAAATATAGCTTTTTTTGTGTGCTTTTAAACATTTTTCTTTGTTATTGTATTCCTCAATTAGGGTGCTCATTTTACCCAATATTTTTAGTAAAAGTTTTATTTAATTAAGACAGATAGGCATAGCTAATAATATAAAATGTAAATGAATGCTAAGAAAAAATTAACTTTTTGATAAATTATCATAATTAAGGAAAAACTAGAAAAATAGAAATAAAAGATTCACCAGTAATCCCATTACTCATAAATATGATATGTTTGCTGTATATTTTTCCAGTTTTTGCCTGAAAAAATATTTATAAAATACATATTTTAACGTAGTTAGTAGCTAACACTATGCCTTTTCACGTAGGATTGTCCATAGTAAACTGGTAATTTATGAATAATGCCTAAATTATAATTATGCTAAATACTGTAAGGTGGAGATTCCGCAATACAGGTAGAAACAAAGGCTTTGTATCAATAGACTTGAGTTGGGATCCTGCTCATCCTAGTATTAAGTTAGCATGCGACCTTGGCCAAGTTACGTAACTGTTCGGAGTCTTTCCTCAAATGAAAAAAAAATGTGGCTAATAATAATTACCTTGCAAGGGTATTATAGGGATTAAATGAAATAATGAGTAAAGCTTATTCATACATATTATCCTGGGAACACAGTGAATATTAGCTTATGGAGAGAGAATATATTAATATTAATAGCATTGTATAAAAAGGGCAAGAAAGTTGGACTGGGACTGTCTTTGGTTTAAATCCTGTGCCATCACTTGTTCATTTACCTTGGGCAAGATTTAAAACTTCACTGATTATTAGTTGTACTCCTTGGTAAAATGGAGATGATAATACCCATCTCCTACAATTGTTATATTGATTATGTGAGGTAGAGAATATAGTGTACCTGGCATATTGCAGACCCTCAGGTAGTAACTTTCATTATTATTTATAAAGGAAATTATTTAATTGGAAGACAGGTTTAGACATTTGACTATTTAAATTAATGGCAGGGTGGAAGCTTCTAGATGCTCTAGATTTTATGTATGCTTGCTGTCGTAAAAATATTTGTGGTTAATGAGAAGTGTACTAGGTAGCCATCTTTAAAATAACATAGAGAGGCATTTTTTTGAGAGACCTTCACACGTGTAATGGAAAGCACCTGAATATAATCATATGTACTGAAATATATGTCTCTATTAATAACTCATAAGCACATTGTGAATCATCTGCATCCATTCCTTTTAAACTGGGTATCTTTCTTGGCAGTTCCAAACAGACTTCCCATGGACTTCCCTCCCTCAATTTCATATTTTCTTTCTTTTTTTTTTTTTTTTGAGACAGAGTCTCACTCTGTTGCCTGGGCTAGAGTGCTGTGGCGTCAGCCTAGCTCACAGCAACCTCAGACCCCTGGGCTCAAGCAATCCTCCTGCCTCAGCCTCCCGAGTAGCTGGGACTACAAGCATGAGCCACCATGCCCAGCTGATTTTTTTCCTATTTTTAGTTCTTTGGCTCATTTCTTTCTATTTATAGTAGAGACGGGATCTCGCTCTTGCTCAGGCTGGTCTTGAACTCCTGAGCTCAGGCAATCCTCCCGCCTCGGCCTCCCAGAGTGCTAGGATTACAGGCGTGAGCCACTACAGCTGGCCTAATTTTTAAATTTTTTTGTAGAGACTGGGTCTCACTGTTGTCCAGGCTGGTCTCAAACTCCTGACCTCAAGTGATCCTCCCACCTTGGCCTCCCAAAGTGCTGGGATTACAGGTGTGAACCACCGTACCTGGTCAGGAATCTTAATTGTACTATTTTCACATGGCACTTTTTTCTTCTTTTTAAAATTAATTTTACTTATTGAAGTTGATCATAATAGATATATATATTTTGAGGATACATGTGAGAATATATTCGTATAACATGTACAGATAAAATCAGTGTAATTCAGATATCCATCACCTTAAATATTTGTCTTTATATTAGAAATATTTGAGTTATTCTCTTCTAGCTATTTTTATTTGGTTTGTTTTATTTTAATTAATTAATAATTTTCTTAAGAGCCAGGCTCTTGCTCTCTTGCCCAGGCTGGAGTGCGATGGCTATTCATAGGTGCGATCGTAGCGCACTGCAGCCTTGAACTCCCAGGCTCAAGCTCCTGCCTCAGCCTCCCAAGTGGCCGGGACTGCAGATGTGTACCACCACGCCCTGCTCTCTCACTTTTTTTTTAATGAACATTGTATACGTGTCATTTTTATCAGTTTATATTTCATTATCATTTTATATCATAGAAGCAGTACCCTTTTTAATTAAATTCTGAGTAATTTTATTGTGAGGTTTTAGAAAATGAATTTGTGGGTGAACTCAGGCCAGCTGTGTGGCCTGTCTAGGTGACAGTCTGGTTTGCAACCTCGTTGCCAGCCCTCCGCTCACACTTCAGTGTGGTCGCCCTTTCCTCCTGTTGGCCTCCAGGATGAAGTTCGCTTTCCCCTCACTACACATATGCACACACACACCACCTTGCAGTGAAGAGACCACGTTTTGGTTTCAGTAAAAGTTAGACAAACTTAATAAATTCATAACTTTTACCAGAAAGCTAAAAAGTTGCTGTTTTGGAGATGGACACTCAGGGCACTCTGGGTAGTATTAAATTTTTCTAAATTCGCGTTTGAGTGGCTTGCTTAACACATTGACTGCCACATTAGGAAAAAAATTTCTTTTCCTTGGGGCCATGGCGTTTTATACAAAACAGAATAAAAATTTCGAAAAAAAAAATGAACCTTTCTAATTTAATGAAAAGTTTGTGTGAGTTACTTATGCTTCATGAGGCCTCCGGCTCAAAGCTAGCATGAGTTAAATACAACTCACATGGTAGTTAATGTGTTAAAAATAACTTAAGTAATCAAAAAAGCATTCTTTTTATATTCTAGAATCAAGAGCAGATAAAGGCCACTTACCTTGTATCTGAATTTTTTTAAAAGCATGTCTTAAGGGCATTTAAAGGGAAAAACTGTCCTTCTCCTTCAAGTCATTAAAGAGCAAAGTATTTTCTAAGTTCACTTGTTATAAATTTTTATTATACGTTTCCATAGTAGGGCTGGCCTCAGAGAAGGGGTGTAGTCTATTCTTGTTGAATGAGTGACTCTCTCATGACTATTAACTATCAATTTGTTATAGGTCTTCAGTTATATTGAGCATTGCGAGGGCTTCCATTTAAATTCTGTCATTTGATCCTCACAATAATCTTGTAAGGAAGAAGAGGGATTTTCTTTATTTTACAGAGAATGTAGTAGTGCTCAGGCACCACTAAATGATGACTCTGGGGTTTGAATTTAGGATTTATAGCTCCTAATTCCACAGTTCTTGGTGCAGTGCCATGCTGCTTTGCCACACCAATCTGCAAATATTTCAGTCCTTGGTATTGTAACAATTGTTCATTTGTTCAACAGAGTTTTATTTAATGTATAATTTTAAGCTCTAGGCACTTAGGGATGAATAAAAGGGCAGGGTTTTCACCCTTGAGGAAGACGGTCAGTAAATAAGAGGACAAATAATGTAATTATTGTGCTTACAGTAACACTGATTGATACATAGTGGATGCCTAGTAAATGTTTATTTCATGAATAAATGAGTGAGCAAAGTGATAAAAAGGAAATAAAGAAGTGAGTGTAGTATCTAAAGTCGATAGATTGACCAGGAAAGGTCTTTCTGAGGAAGTGACAAATCAGCTAGGCAAAGAGCGTTTCAGACAAAAGAACCAGCATGTGCAAAGGCCCTGAGGAAGGAAAGAACTTGGCTTATAGAAGGGCACCAAAGATAGCCATTGGAGCTAGAGCACAGTAAGCTGGGGAGACAGAATTTCCATATGAAATTGAACAGAAAGGAACCAGTCACATAGGGCCTTATAGACCATGGCAAGAAATTTGGCTCCTATTCTAATGTTGGAAGGTAATACTCCATGTATCTCTTGTGTTTCTACATATAATATCTCTGTTCTGGACTGTCTTGAAAAGGATGATTTGTATAGTGAACGACCTTGGAAGAAAAAGACAGCATCTCCTTCTGGGGCGAAGGTCAGGCAGGCTTACTACCGAAAAGTTTCCCGTTCACTAAGCTCAGGGTTACTCTTGTAACACAACCTATTGTTGTGCAGGTGTCATCTGGCCCTCTATGTGTCACCTGCTGGGAGGTGGGGCTTGAGGGACTGGCACCAAAAAAAACGCTGACACTTTGGCCACTGCTGTTGCTGTGAGTAACGAAGTTCTGTGTCTCTGACCTTGGAGTCTCACGTCTTCTGCTGGCTTTGTACAACCATGATAGACTAACTCATTAGCTTCTAAGTGGGGCAGAAGTTTACCTCCTTCACATTTCTTGACATCTAAAGCCACAGGAAGCCTTGGAGGGTTTTCAGCAGAGGACTAATAAGATGTAGTTTAACCCTTTAAAAAATAAGTCTGACTGCTTTGTGGGAATGATCATGAGTAGACAGGAGATTAACGAGGAATCTGGGGTTGTCGTCTAGTTGAGAGACAATAGTGGCTTGGACCGCGTGATGACGGTGGAGATGGCGAGAAGTAGAGGGGTCAAGGTGATCTGCATGAGGCATAGTTCATGGGTCTTGACAGGATGTACGAGGGGTGTGAAGAGAGGAATGGAGAGTGAATTGTAGGTTTGCGGCCAGAGCAGCTGGGTAGATAGAGGTGACTTCTGCTGAGATGGAGAAGCTTCAATATGGACGTAATAAACCTATAATAATTTCTAATGCACTGTATACGTATATTACAAGGGATGTAATGACTGTATGAACAGTGCTGACTTCTCTTGTCATCACTGCAGCCTTTTTGCAGCTACCTATTTCATTTGCTTGACTCTGTATGTAGAAATCTTATGCTTAGAATTGCAGGGCAAGGAAGAATAACAAATAGTTTTTATATAATTTGGGATCAGAGAACCACTGGTGTGCACTTCTCTGGGAATAACATTTTTCTTGTATCTTCATGAGTTGTCAAATCTGTTAAAGTTAAGAAGTACAATTCTTGCAGTCCCTTAATACATGGGTTGCCTCAATGACAGTAAATTAGATTAGCTTGGGTGGATTTATTTGTCAAGGAGCCATATTGATGTTTACCCCAAATTCATTATCTAGGAATTTAGAAAGAAACTCTTTAATATGTTTCAGGGTTTTCCCTTTTTTGAAGTTAAGGTGATACATTTTTTTTTCTAGATTTTAAATTTGTTTTGAAGATGAGCTATTCTCCCTTAATTGTCAAGGATAATTATTAGTCGTGTTGTGATCACTTAAGCTTAATGCAGTGGGATGAAAGAAACAAGTGCCTGTGGATTAATTTATTTAGTTTGTCATCTTCATTCAGATATTCTTCAGGATAACATCTTGTCTTTCTAATGCCAGAGGCCGATTTCATTAGCACCTGATCACTTTTCATAACGAATGTAATTAAAAAGCTTAAAAAAACACACCTGACCCTGGTTGTCTGTTAAATGCCTTCCCTTTTTTCCAGTGAGATTTATTTTTCTTTGTGCTTTTCACCTGCTTATTATATTTAGAGAATGAGTTTTCATTTCTTAACCTTGATACACTACAGATAGTTTTATGTTGCAACATATAAAGCTTGCTTGAATTTTGAATTATTAATATTTTTGTACAATCTTGCACATGTCCTTTGAGTTCCTTCGTTCTGTGGCATTTTCTTTGGTGTATGGCCTAGGTCTAGATTTTTCTTTTTTAGAAAGAAAAGTTTGAAAAGAGGGAAGATGGAGCTTACCAAGCTTTTGGGGGTAGGGAAAAGTTAGCTTTAAAATTACTTCTGATTCTATTATATTCCACCAACAATGGCAAATCAACAGTGAAGAGACTTAGTTCCATTTTAAAGATAGAAAGGATGAACTCAGGTCATAAAATCGTCAGTGCCAATGATGAGGCTTTTCCCAGGTGACACGAGTTGTTATTAATGACTTAATGAGCTCTGGAGCTGTTTCTACCAGAAATGGAGTTATGTCTGATGTTTTGAGAAGACTATCTTTTTGCTTTTTGTTTTCTTTTTTTGTAGATCCATATTTTCAGTTTTTAGAAAATAATTTTAAAACACCTCCAGGTAATAGAGTGGTATTTAAGCCTCCCAAGACATCCATCCTTTGCTACAGAGAAGTATCGTTGTTCTGCCTTAGTATCTCTTTATGTGAATTCTTTAAAAGGGCTCAAAATTTTGTCACTAATTTCATGTTTTATGCTGTAGGCTAAGCGCTTTATACTTTTACCATATTTAGGCTGTGTTTGGAATTTCATGAATGGGTTGCTGGTCTTCTCTCACCTGTTTCCTGACTTTAAAATAAAACACAATGAAAACAACTGGTAATAAGATATTACCAGGGTCCTGTGAAAGGAAATTTTATTTAGCAACTGAATTGGAACAGACTTTGTAGCCTTCGGAATGTGATAGAGACTGTCCCTAAAGGATTCTTGGTTCAGAATCATCGCTGTGTTTCTCCTGCCCTTCCTGAGAGTAGAGAGCACAGCAGGAAGAGGTTGGAGTCAGACAGAGGTGGGTTTGCATCTGAATTCCTGCTTATTAGATGTGTGACCACGGGCAGCCTGCTTAACCCTTTTAGGCCTCAAGTCTCAGATGTGAAGTTGAGATGCTCCTAGAGACCTCATGGTTTGGGGAGGCTCAAATCTTGTATGTCAAGGAACTTGTGCTTAGCACGTGCACGTTTTCTGTAGGAGCTAGAACGTGATCTGTCTGTGCAGCTACTGTGTGTTCCTCTGCGATCCCATCCTCCTGCCTCTCTCTGGAGGTGACCACTGTCCTGAGCTTTAGGTTCAACATTCCCTTTGTTTTTGTTAAAATAAGTATATATGTAAACGCTGTATTTTTAGCTTTGTATGGGCTCTGTAAAAATGCTATCATAATATATATAGTCTATAAATAAGGAGCCTCATCAGAGCCAAGTAACTCCTGGCTCTCCTCTTGGCCTTTGCTGGTTGGGGGTGGGCGTGAGGGTGGGATTGCAGTTTTTGTCTGTGGTGTGGCTGGAGTAGAGTGGTTTTTGTCTAAAACTTTCCTTGTCTTGCCAGGATATTCCCTTACTGATCCTTTAGTTAGAGAGAATAGGCTTTTTCTGATGCCAAATCAAAGGTAGGGATGGCATCACATGGCATGATGGGGGCTGGATAAATCCAGTACATAAATATACTGAGGTTATTGGGAGCCAGATTTAGTGGGGAAGGAAAAGATGAAAACTAGGTGGTGGACCCTGTGGTATTGGATTGGAATTCAAAGTATTCGTACGAAACTCATGGTTTTCAGCATACATACATAGAAAAAGAAGGAAATGTAGAAGTAAGAGTGTGTGCTTGTATGTGTGTAGTTCTTTCCATTTAGGGGGCCTGGCAACAGTGATAAACTGTTCAATAAACACAGCTAACACCCAGATCTTGGTTTCTAAATGCCATTTGTCCACTAAAATTATAGGTGATGATTATTGGACTAGAATATCACTTTTTGGCAACCATCAAAGAATAGTTTATTTGGCCAAGAATTATCAACGGACACCAAAAATACTGGGTAAAAGTTCGTTGAGAATTCGATGTTTATATTGTCTTAGGCTCGCACTCCATCGAATGCTTATCAATTACAAAGGGGAAAAGAGAAACTTTCTGGTGGGGAAATCTGACAGATGCCACTTTTATGAAGTGATATAAGTTAACATTACCAGTCAGGGAAAAACTTAGAAACCGTGTGCCACTTGATAGGATGTAGTGAAAGGAACACTTCTATGGTATTCCTGCTGCAAATTCACAGCTTGAATCTAATTGAAAGGAAACATCAGACAAACCCAGATTAAGGAATGTTCTACAAAACTGGTCTGCAATCTTCAAAATTGTCAAGAATATGAGAATCAAGGAAAGTTTGAGGAATTCTTCCAGATGGAACTGGATGAAAACTATCTACCAGGCTATCTTGTCTTGCAACTGCCCTGCCGGTGTGGCTTGCCGTTATATCTTGATTAGTCTTTTGGTACGCTGGTTGTTAAATATTTATCTCAAATGGTTGTTCACAGTCAGCTACAGATCAAGCTCCCTCTCTTGCTCTTTCCTCCTTCTCACTACTGTACTTGCTTAGTCTTAAAAGAAATAAAAATAAAAACAATAACAAAAAGAAAACTATAGCATGAGATCCTGGACTTTGGGTCCTTTTACTAAAATGAACATTATTAGAGTAATGGGAAGTAAGTGACAATACAACATCAGTGTTAATTTCTAGATTTTGATCATAATCATTGTAGTTTTGTAGGAGAGTGCCTTTGTTTATGGAAATTACTCATTAAATCAGGATAATAAGCCATCATGTTGGCGACTTTCAAATGGTTCAGGGGAAAACAGTTATTTGTACTGTTCTTGCAACTTTTTTGTAGGTGGGTCTGAGGTTATTACGTAAAACAAAACAAATCCTCCTGTTAGTTGATTTAGTAGCTCAGACTTATTAGTTTATCAAATGAATCGTTTTTATAAGATTTAAAAGGATTTGCTTTTGTGGGCTGTCTTGTCTTGCAACTGCCCTGCCAGTTGCCCTGCGGCTTCCTGTTATATCTCGGTTAGTCTTTTCGTGTGCTGGCTCTCAAATATTTATGAACATCTCAGTAATACGTTCTTTCCATGCTCATTATTTATTTTCTTCCCCTGTGTTTTGCCTTTGTGACCCACTGCTTTTTTGAATGCCAAGTATGGTTTACAAACATATGGCACTTTATTGTATTCAATGATACTATAATGAGCACATGTCAGTTTACTTTATAAAGTGTTGGGCTGGTTAATTGCCTGTCTTAGGGGTTTAAAGTTTTCAGAAAGTTTAAGCAGGGTAAGGGGAATTTGATGGAGTGATGGATGTGACGCTGTAGCTAATTCATAATCTCGCCAGCTTGTTTTCATGTTTATGAATCGTTAGTCCACAGAGGTTTAGTATTAAACACACAGGTTGACACTCTTAACCAGAAATAAGTGTTTAGGCTTTCGGATTTTTTTGGATTTGGGAATATTCGCCATGTATTTACCAGTATCCCTAATCTGAAAATCTGAAATCTGAAATGGTCCAATGAACATTTCCTTTGAGCATCATGTCAGTACTAAAAAAGTTTCAGATTTTTGAGCATTTTGGATTTTCAGATTAGAGCTACTCGACCTGTATTAGGACCATGCTGGTCCAGTCCAGAAATTTGCATGAGTCAGGGTTTGGGGGTAGGGTAGCTTTGGGGAGGAGGTTCTTTGTCAGAATGGCCTTGTTTCTATGAGAACATTATGTGTAAATTGTCAGTCTGGTGGAATCTGCCCTTTCCCCTTGGTGGAGAAAACTGCGGTTTAACCATAGAATTGGCTCCATACCTTTCTAAAAGGGGGCTTGTTTTCCGTGAATAGGTTGGAGGGCAAACTTCTCTTTAGCAATTATACCAATTTTCATATTTCTCAGAATGATCAAGGAAAAGAGCTTTTAAACATCCAGAGTGGTAGTTACATTGCACTTAGTATACGCCTACACATCAGACTTTTCTTTAGCATTTTGTTATTTTTTTCTTGCTGCTTTTACAGTGTAGGTGGCCTTCTCCGGATTGCTTTTGACAGGAAATTGAGCAACCTTTCTTTTTTGGAAGAGAATATATTTTGCCGCTAAGAGAGGAAAACAATGAAGTGTTTATGTTTTGAAATTTTATTATGAGTTTTCATTTAAAGACCAATTTAAATCTAGAAAAATGGGGCTATGGGTTCGATTTCGTATTTTTTATTATTACTTCTGAACCTTCCTAGTAATTTCTGGGCTTTCCTTTCTTTGTAGCATTGCTTCATTCTCTCAGCCGTTGACGGATATTGGGAAGTTGTTTTTGACCTGGTCATATATTTTTCTGGCTCCTGACTGGGGCTGTCTTCCCCAGTTAACTTCTTTCTGTAGTGGAGGTGTGGGGGCTTTCTGCTGATTTCACAGATGCCTTGCATCTAGAACATGTGTCAAGCCCTGTTTACTCCGTTCCAACTTTGGGTGAGCACAGTGTTCAGTAAAGTTTCCCAAGGAGTTGACTGGTCCAGGGGTCCCAGGGTGTGGGTGGGAGCTCCAGACTGGGGTCCTGCCAAACCTCTGGTGCTTTGGAGCACGAGCCCAGAGTCTCTGCCCCTCTACCCACTGCCCGTGGCCTGCTTGCTGCTTGGGGTTATTGTGGTCCAGTCTGATTTTGGCAGTTCCCGTGTAGCACCGAGGATTCCAAGGAAGAAGTCAGTCTTTAATTAGAAGAAACCCATTTGCCACATATGGAAATCTCATCCAGTTGGAATGGAGTAATTCTGATGGAATCTTTCTAAGTGTGTTCATAAATCATACCCTTTTGTGTGAGTTTAAAATATGCATGTTTATTCATGTACCTAAGTGGATTACAAGGGCAGATCAGCTGCCAGGTATGTCTTATTTATGTAATTAGTCTTATTTATGTAATTAGTTATAGCTCGTTAATGAAGATTAACAAAACAAAGCATACATTTGGAGTGTTATAGATTTCTTTCCCCATTCTGTGGGTGCAATATGTAGGCCAGGCATGTAAACACTGCAAGTTTTATTACCTGGGATATCTGACTTTCAGAATATCCTTTGTAGGTTTCTTTTCCTCACAGTTTTCTTCTGACGTTTGTACCACTTGGTTTTGGTAGTATAGGGAAGGCCTATAGCAGGGTCTTACCAAGCTCTGTCCTGCTCTATGGCATGAAGTCATAGTGCCGGGACATAATAGACCCTGGGTAAGTCTTGCTTTGAAAAGAGCTTTTATATGTGACTGAGGAAAAGATGGGAATCCTGATGTCCAGGTGACAGGCTGGGAAGAGGAACTTCCCCTCTTGTCCTTACCAGGAATTGGGAATATCTGTGAGTGACACTAAATTCTGGTTATTTTTACTTTTCTTAGCTTCCATTTTATGTGATTGGGAACAGGGTTTGGCAATTAACATAGTTTGAAATAGCATTTAGCCTCAGCAAACTTTAAAAAATTTGTTTCTTGGATGCTCTTATGGACATGTATAGTCTGACTTATTTTAGTGTTTTTAAAAACAGTACATTTGATGCAAATTACTACTGTTGGGCATGCATGTATAGTCTTTAACCAATAAGAAGCTTAGCATTTATAGGAAATATGACTGTGATAGGAGCTTATTGCCTATCTGAAATGAGCAATGTGAGAATTGTTAAGATTTTTAAATAATCAGAATGTTTGGTTGCTTTTGGAGCACGAGTTTTCAACCTCACCACTATTTTCATTTGGGGCAAAATAATTATTTGTTGTGGGGGCTGCTCTGTACCTTGTAGGATATTTAGAAGGAACCCTTGGCTTCTACCCATTAAATGCCAAATAACAACTCCTTCGCCAACTCACGGCAACCAAAAATGTCTCCAGACATTGTAAGATGTCCTCTGCAGCACAGAATTGCCCCCTGTATAGAACCAGTCTTTGGAATAGTGGTTCCCATAGGCAAGTGATGGACTGACCATATCAAAGTCACTTTGTTGGGGGCTTTTTTATACATGCAGTTAATGGCTGTTGGTTGTGTGTTTTGAGCTGAATGTGAAGAGATTACAAATTAAAAAGGGTTTTAGAGGCAAAGTATAACATTCTACAATCATGTTTTGATTAGTAGCAGTGATTTTTTTTCCCTTTTACTTAGTATGAGGTACAGTTGTGTGTTTCTCAAAATTTGAAAATAACTGTTATACTAAAGTTCATAATTATTTTAATCTAGGTTTTGAGAGAATACCTCAAGTTGGACTGAAAAGCAAGATTTGCTAGTAACTTTGAAATGGAATAAGGTGAGTTGGTGGATTAGTCACAGAGTCATGTTGGGGGAAGGGGATGTCCGTCAAACTATTGTTATTAGAAGATCTACTGATAGCAGAATTTTGATTTATCAATGTGAGTCCTGTATTTCCTCCCAAGATCTTTCTCTCTTTTGTTGTTTTACTGGTGAGCAGCAGAGGTGGAAAAGGAGAATATGGGAAACACTTGCACAGTTTTAGTCGTTGATTTCTGAATTCAGAGTTGTCATCTTTACAGAAAAAACAGTTGAGTTCTTTTTTATGTATTTAGTTTTTTAGAGAGAGCTCTCACTCTGTTGCCTAGGCTGAGTGCAGTGGCGTGATCATAGCTTACTGCAGACTTGAACTCCTGGGCTTAAGTGATCCTCCTGCCTCAGTGTCCCAAGTAGCTGGGGCCGCAGGCACACACCACCATGCCTGGATAATTTATTTTTTATTTTTGTAGAGATGAGATCTTGCTGTGTTGCCCAGGCTGGTCTTAAACTCCTGGTCTCAAGTGATCCTCCCTCCTCAGCCTCCTGAGAAGCTGGGATTACAGGCATGAACCACAACGCCCATTTCAGATATTTTTCTGGCTGCTTAAATTAATAAGTTTTTCTGTTACATACTTCTGTTTCCATTCCATAGTAATTGCATTAAAAAAAATCATCTCTATGTTTGTTAAAATTTGATGAGAATTTATACCTCAACCCATATTCTAAACAAGAGTCTTGCAAACTCTGATGCACTGGTGTATCATTTGGAATGCCAAGCTTATCCTGAATAATTGAGAGATGGCTGGATATTCTACTCCTTGACTGACATTTACTGATATATGTGTTACCATTGGTCTTGGAGCAATTGCTCGATTGCTCATAGCTACTCCTGGTTAGAAACCCAATTCTGTCCTAGGTTATCTGAATAGTTTAAGTGGACATTTCTTAAACATTTTAAACAATTATTAAAGGATGTTCTCTTATTAAGAAAAATAACAGCTTAATTCAGAAAAAGAGAGACATTTTCTGCAGGCCAAAAGTGCTATATGTTAAGCTCTGGGGTTGTGTCGATTTCTTTGGTTTAGTTACTTTGTACTTAACCTTGATCTCAGCCAGATGTTGAAACAAAGACCTTGAGATTTTTCTTATCTGCTGCTTTGTCAGAAGAAAATTGCCTAAGGAGTCAGCTCTTCTGGACAGAGATTGTAACCCATAAGGGACAGTGAAGTTATCTGAGCATCTCACTTCCATAAACCTTTGTGCACAGCTAAGGGGCTGGGTAATTGGAGCACTGCTTTCAAAGTGGTTTACTATTTCTGACCTTCCTTGAATTTCAGTAAGAGAAATTGGGGAATGATTATCTCTGAAAACGTTTTTTAAAGTACATCAGGACACTTTCCTGGTTGCTTTATTTGACCATTCCCAGCGTTATTCTTCTTTAATAGAGGCGAAATCCAAGAAAGATTTTTAGATTTCCATAATTTTTAGCCATTTGAAGAGCCCAAGTGGTTTTTTTTTTTTTTTTTTTTATGAACAACACAACTAGAAAATTGTCTTTGAGGATATAGCATCTTTGGAATCTTCTGGAACTGCTTAGTGGTGAAGCAAGCAGTGTTCAGGAATGCTCTATGAAGGTAGCTGCTGCTCTGGTCCTGGAGAGGGAAGAAAGATCAGTGCATATTATTAAGTGCCCTCTGTTTTTTACCTAAGTCTTGAAAGTTGTTTTTCAAGATACACTTTTTTGTCTCCTGAATGTACCTGTATGTTATAGAAATGTGTACCTTCAGTGCAGTTCCTGTATTTCTTATGGTATTTTTTAAAACACTCTGAAGTAAGGATAACTGCTGGTTGATAAACTTGAACGTTGACAGTTTTTAGCAGGGTCCTTGTGTTCTAGATACTGCCGTCCTAGTGTGGGCCAAGTGAGGCCAAGCACTAGTATAGCTTCCATGCAATAGCAGCCATACCTTGTCTTTTGAATTGAGTTGCTTGGTTTAATAACCTGCACCCCAGGCCCCTCAAACACTTTTTTTAATAGTAGTGATCTCATGATGTGAGATGGTCTATCTGTTAGGTCAGATGGCACATTCTTCTCTTGTGCATCCGTACTTGGGTCTGCTCAGATAACAGAAGGGGAAGGCCGTAACTGGGCAGTTTTCCAGACCTGCTGGTGACATGACTCTTGGTCTTCTAAGCGTATACTTCCTTTCTAAGTGCTCTCTCTCCACTTAAGGGATATCTATTAATGAAACAAAAATTCAGAAACACCAAAAAAAAAAAAAAAATCCACAGAACCTTGTATTTTATATTTAATTTTGTATGTATCTCATTAAATCCATCATTCTTTTAATTTTTATTATTTTTTGAGCAGCATTGTTTTGGAATATAAGCATTGAATTGAGCAAGCATGGTTTTTTCTTTCCCTTTAAAATTTTTTAAAAATTGATATATTCTTCCTAAATACCCAGCCAGAAACATAATGTTAATTCACAATGATCTCTGAGTAAATTACATGCTTTACAAATTAAAACATTTGAATAGTTTTTCCAAGTATTCTATTTTTGCTTCGGATTTTCCCCTTATTTAGACAATCGTGCACTCCTGGGTATGTAAGGTACTATTTAAATTTTTCTGTTATTTCCATTTGGTTATTTGCATTTCAGCCTTCTGCTTTTAGTGGGAGAGCAATTGGGGAAATTGAAAAGGTCCCTACTTCTTTCTTTTCCTGAAAATAAAAAAAAATAACGTTTGTCACGTTTACTTATGAGATTTAATAGTTTGCTGGTATAACATGTGAAAATAAAGACATACTCTTTTGCTGTTTTATAGGACATCCCAACAACCACTTCATAGGTATAAAAGGAAGAGAAGAACAAATGCACGAAGGCACGTTCTTTTAGACTTTTCTTGGTAGTAGCAAGAAACCAAATTACCACAGTGCCTTACGCTGACACTAGAGTGACGATAGCAGATTCAGAGGTCAGTAATAGGAAGCCTAGAAAACTTTCCTCCCTGGCTGTCCAGCCTGAGGGATTGCTATCTGACCCCTCACGGTGCTCTGATGGAGCCTGTCTCTTTTCTCCTCCTTATTCTAACAAGGTTTGTCTGTCTTCCTCAGAACGTGAGAGAACAGCTGTTTACATCCAGTAGAGTTTCCTCTTTAAACATACTTCACTGACAGAGACAATAGGTTAAATAAAAATAGGGCTTTGAATATATTAACTCCAAGAAGAGAATAACTCACATGTTAACCCTGTGCAGGCTTGTGAGGGTGTTTCGGTGAGTGTGAATTGAAGTTCCACAGTGGCATTGAGGGTAGGAACAAGAGGGGGACAACTTAAGATAAATACAGTTGACCCTTGAACGATGTGAGGGTTAGGGGTGCTGCCCCCCAGTTGAAAATCTGCATACAACTTTTGACTCCCCCCAGACTTAGCTACCGATAGCCTACTGTTTGACTGGAAGGCTTACCAATAATATGAACAGTCAATTAACACATATTTTGTATGTTATTTGTTAGATACTATATTCTTAAAGTAAGCTAGAGAAAAGAAAACGTTATTGAGAGAATCGTAAGGAAGAGAGAGTACATTTATTGTGCATTAAGTGGAAGTGAGTCAGCATTAAGGTCTTCATCCTCCTCATCTTCGTGTTGAGTAGGCCGGGGAGAGGGAGGGAGGGGCGGGCTTGGTCTTGCTGTCTGGGGGTGGCGGAGGCGGCAGAGGTGGAGGAGGGGAGGCGGCAGGGCAGGAGTGCGTGGTGTAACTGTCATTGAAAACAATCCCCATGTGAGTGGATCCGCACAGTCCAAACCTGTGTTGTTCGAGGGTAAATGATACAGATGAAATTTTATTATCAAATGCTGACTGCAATATAAAAATATTGAAACCATATAATAGTAAAGGGATGGTTATAGAGTCCTCCTTTTATCTTTGGCTGTGGCTAATGTGAATTGAGTTTGGCCCGGCCTGAGTTCACTTCAGAATTATTTCATTATGCTTATTTATTATTCAAAGCCCACTTCTTTGTTCTTAAAAAAGAAAATGATTTGAAATCCTTTAGCCTAGCAGACATTTTTACCAGCCTGTGGAACTGTGATGTGACCGCTTCACATTTACTAATGCTCTTGTGCCCTTTTTCTTTTCATTAGGAACAACTTATTGTCGCTAAATTCTTCCCTTATTTCTATGTCCATAAGAAAAGGGAGCAGTTTCCCACACCAAATAGAGAGTTGCCTCTTAAAAACTCATTCTAATGACAAATAGAGCAAATAGTAATAGGAATTTGAATTCAGTTGTCTTTGGAGGAGTGCCTTATTTGTTAATACCTCGTCATTTTTGGGGGCCCTATGTTTGTGTGGGTATGATTGTCTATAATGGTATTATGTTGTATTTTATAATGGTACTGTGTTGTCCATTTTCTTGTCTGATATTTAATACATTTAAAATTTGCTAATAGAAGTGGATCTGAACAAAAGTCAAAAGTACCGAATCAGGGAATAGAGAAGAGAGGACATGATCTGTCTGGATACAGGGGGAGGTCAGTGTGCGGAACTGTACAGAGTTGAGCCCTGTCCCCTCCTGCCACTCTCTGCCTTATAACGTTGGGAGAGCAAAAGCATCTTTTTTTTTTTTTTTTTTTTTTGAGACAGAGTCTCACTCTCTTGCCTGGGGTGAGTGCCGTGGCATCAGCCTAGCTCACAGCAACCTCAAACTCCTGGGCTCCAGCAATCCCAGCCTCCCAAGTAGCTGGGACTACAAGCATGAGCCACCATGCCCGGCTAATTTTTTCTATATATATTTTTAGCTGTCCAATTAATTTCTTTCTATTTTTGGTAGAGACGGGGTCTCGCTCTTGCTCAGACTGGTCTCGAACTCCTGAGCTCAGAA